>JAACYV020222866.1:0-20634 GCA_009936425.2 Chrysaora fuscescens | reverse complement strand
CAAATAACTAGAGCTTTGACAGAAATAGCATGAACAGCTGATATAACTCTTTTTACATAAACTTGCGCATGCATATACCAACACTAAGGCCCTAATCTAATTTTTACACACTAAAACAATATTTCACACACAAAAAACTTATTTTAAACTATTTGCTACATTAACAAAATCAATAAGAAACATGAACCAAACTTCAATGGGATACAGATAACAATGAAGTAGAAATATACAAATAAACAAATAAATAACAAAAACAAATAAAAACAAGTTAAGTATATGTTAAGATGATAACTATAATACATATATTTTAGCTATTATTTTTCCCATGTACTGAAAATGTTTTCTCAAACATTTTCCAAAGAGCTGGACAAATTTACTGTGCTCCTCAATCATAAGCCAGATAAATATATTTATTGTTTTGGTAGCTTTGGTAGAGGGAAATTTCTCGAATATATGTTAAAGCTTTTTTTGAAAAAAGGGATATTGCATTAAAAAATGCATTTCCTCTTCAATAATTTATATAATTATGTTGGTAGCAGCATCATAAAAACATAAGGAATTTTTCAACAAGAATTTTCTTGCTTAACCTTTTTGCAGGGCTATCATATTCTTGCTCTCTACAGTCAGAAATTAGAATGCCAAACATTTTCAGTGTTTCCAAGATTAATTTGGCACTCTCAACACTGTCTTTTTGCAGCAGTAAACAAACATAAAAAACCTTCTTGCACTATGAACTCTTCTTGATTCTCAGTGGTCAATGATGAAGGTTGTTTGCTCAATGTGGCTTCTATCCAGAGTGGCAATAATGGTAATCAAGTCGTATGATGCATCATTTATCTCATCCATGCCTTTTTTAGGATATTCAATCTACTCTCTTAGAAATGAAGAGAAATGTCATTGTGAATGTCACTAATTCTTTGTGACAATGCACCAAAAGCTGTTCCTCTTGGGGAAGTAAAGCAATACATTTATTCTTGCAAGGATTTTCTTTCTTTTCTCAGCTTCTGATTGA
This sequence comes from Chrysaora fuscescens, assembly GCA_009936425.2. Classification (NCBI taxonomy): domain Eukaryota; kingdom Metazoa; phylum Cnidaria; class Scyphozoa; order Semaeostomeae; family Pelagiidae; genus Chrysaora; species Chrysaora fuscescens. The sequence goes on along the minus strand of JAACYV020222866.1, from coordinate 19,622 downwards.
ATACTTGCATAAATGATTATGTTAGGTCTAGTTTATCCTTCTATTGGCTTCTTTAATTCATGATGCCGAGCAAGGTAGTCATTTTTTATTGGTGGTTCTATGTTCATGTTGGTGCAACCTGTTGAATGGTTTTCGCCATTTGATTGCAGTGCTGTAAACATTCCCTGATAACTGATGGTGGACTGAGATCCTGTTAACACTATGCCATGGGAAATTTAACACTTTAGTGTAAATAGGGTCTGACTGGGGTGATGTTTTATCTGCAGCATTATGAAAAAGCACAGTAAGATGAAAATGTCATCTCTAACGGCGCTGTAAACAAGCAATCATATGGGCTGATTTTGCCCTTTTGTTTCCTGAAATTGGGGACAGAAATTGAAAATCTTCTGCTAGAGATAGCTGTGGATGCAGCAGGTTGCCTTTTAGAATCATTTGTTTGGTTTCCTTTGTTGTGTAGTTGTTGCAATATAAAATCTAAACTGATCCTGTGATACGTAGCCAATAATTGGACAAATATGGAAACAATTGTGCCACTTTGTAGAGCAGTAAAATTGTATCAGAATGTAAAATTAGTCAATGGTTCAATGAAATTCTCTTAGCCAATCAGATTCTGTATCAAGCCACCCTGTACCATGGTCAGTATGGACAATGAAGTGGAGGACAGAAAACCATAGTGAGTCTGGGGAGGAGGTTGTTATTTTACCCACATGAAAATCATAACAATTACCAAATCCATCTAAAAAAAGTGTTTTATTTTAGAAAAAAATAAGGAGATCAACAGATTCAGCCTTCCGGCGACCAGAGGGAATGCATAGGGAGTTATATGCCCTACTTTACAGTGATCAGAGGTTAGTGATGTGTTTTCAAATAGTAGTTTGCTTGCCATGTGAATTTTTGAATTTGATTTATATTTTTTAGATAGGTTAACTATAAATTGACGGATTAGGCAGATGCAAAAAGCAAAGAATTGTAAAATCTTTAAAATTCCAATTTTCATAAAAAGACACACTCGGCCTTTGTCACAACTAACAGAGGCTCTTACACAAAACGTAACATGATTGGAAAACTAGAATCAAAATAAGTTCATGACAGAAATATGCAAATGCTTCAAATATTGATAGGAATATATGATAACACAGATGGGAGCGTTTTCCCAACAGTGACTTGTAAACACTGATGTGATAGTTGGACTTACAAACTCTAACTTTGAAGGCCTGATTTCAACTCAGAAAACTTTGCGAAATGCGAAACATTTCTCGTGAAAAAACATCTGCTCGTGCGCACTAAAATTTCCCAGGATTTTTTGCGAAAATATTTGATTGAACTTTTTTCTCATTTTGCTTGCGAAAAAACCAGCTTGGCCAATCAGGATGCAGTTGATGACGCATGTACTGCACGTAGTACAGCATACCTGAGATTGCTCAGAGCCTCGTAGAGCAGGTCGATTGTTCAGAAAGGTCGAAAGCAACTTTGTCAGGCAAAGCAATGGCATCTTTTCAAACCAATAAATTTATCTTCAAAGTGAAAGCCAGCAAGCAATAGGCCTAATATCTAAGAGCAACTTATTTCAGCGCTTCTTTCTCTTTGCACTGAGAAAATATCTTCCTCACCGAAACCCTTTCGTATATTTTAGCTTTCGATAACAAATTCGCCAGTTGTTCATGCGAAAGCGTGCATTTGCTTTCTGTCAGATAAATGTGGTTTTTACGTTACACATAGCTACTGCAACTTAGAAATATGTAATGTTCCTGCCTCGGCGAGTAACGCGGCATCTAAAATTCCATTTAGTTCCATTAGATGTTTTAAATTTGTCCCCATGCTGTAAAAAAGGACAGTTTCCACTTTTCACATAAATTATTCGCCGTCGTTTATTTCATCGTACCTAAAAATTAGCTGAACATTCGTACTTCAGAAATCCAGAATATTTCTATCATTAATGAAAGAAGGTTCACATTTTGCAGTTTATATCCAAATATAACTCTTTGCAGAGACCCTTGCTCGCTAACTTCCTCTGATACCACACAAGGGTATAAACAGATAAAGGCGAAAATTGGAAGAAGTAAAGTCCGCCCCTGGCAGTGGGCTTCATTTAATAACCCATCAAGAGCTGATAACTTACATTTAAGACACTGGATTCGATCAAATGAGTGTGGCAAGAGATATCCATATGCAAAATTTAATAAGGTGACATTGCAATGATAGTCAGTTATACATAGGTAGTTAGAATTATCAGCCTGGCTCACTCAGTAACTGAGCTGACTGTTGTTCGCGGATAATTCTTTCACTACCCGCTTATATCGAATTTTTCGTTGATTTGTTTATATTTAAAATTTATAAAGGTACTAAAGTGCGAATTTTGATTTTACAGGGTGTGGACATTCCGCAGTATACTGATGAAGAATATGACGTAAAGTTTCTTCATTTTCTTGTGATCCTAGTAGACCGAATAAATTTATTGGGGCATCTGCATTAACACTTTTAACTTTTACTATCATTTTAGTCTTTTTGAAAAGAGAATTATTGAGCCAACAGTACCGGTACTGCTCTCTGTAAATCTATTAGAAATATGTTAACAACTATTGCTACGCGGAAAAGATATCTAAAGGCATGATGATTTAAATCATCGTTTCACACAAAAAACTACTAGGCCTAACGTTTCATCAAAACAATTTTCGTCTATACTTTCCATGACAGTTTCAATTTATCCGTAGCTTTACTTGGCTGATAAAAATCTCGATTGGTCCAGAGAGGAGACTGCCCATCTATTTGATCTATGCAGGTATTCGCTTGTTGGTATAGCCCTATGTTATCTTTTGAATATTTTGTTTTTTAAATCAAAAATTAAAAACCCTCCCTTATTTGTTATTTAAATGTTTTGAAAATCTGTTTGTTCTAAGTTTATCTACTGATGCGCATGAGATACAGTGATACGCATAACCGTACGCTAATTCGATATCATCAATTGCTTGTAGTTCTGTTTTTCAATTGCAGGAGATTTGATCTCAGATTTGTAATTATTCACGATAGATACGACAAAGAATGCTACAAGGTATTTTAGATAAATCAGACTTCCATTTTTATCTTATTTAGTTGCGTTATTATATCAATAATGTGTTAGCGATGGTCTTTTCTTGTAAGTCTTACGGGGTAATGATATTCTCACCACTGCTAGAGCTGTGTGAATTATTGAGGTACGATCGGTAGAATTAGGTTTTTGATCACCCGTTCATTCTACCGATATCTTCAATCCAATTTACGGCCCGTATGGTCGGGGACCTCTTGTCACTAGGCTACATAGCTTTGTTTGCAATGAACGTCAAAAGAAAGCTGCTAGGCGTAAGGGTATATTTGACTCCTGGCTAGTGTTGCAAGTTGTGTTTTCTAATGACCTTTCTTTGAGGAAAATGAAATTACTAACTTGAACAGACTCGAACAAACATTGGCAAGAGCTTATGGCAAGCAAAGCCCATAGTTAAATGAAACCTAGTTTTTTGGAAGGTAAACTAAATGTTATTTATAGATAAACGATAGCTCGTTGTGAAAGCATCAGAAAAGCCTCCTTATACTTAGCTTTAATTTCTTGATGACATCAAGCTAACCTTGATATCAGTATGTTTTACCTTCAAAACGCTGTTCTAAATTTTTCTAATTTAAATACAGGGAATCAGGATTTAATGCGTTTTTGTGGACGAGAATAAGTTTACTCGGAGATCGAAGCTTTTAGATGTTTGTGGGAAGGGGGTCGTTATAATGCAGGTAGACAAGGCTATAGAAATGCAGGTAGACAAGGCTATAGAATTAGCTTTATTAGCGAGATGTCTTTGTGTGTATTTTTTTTAATGTTAATGTGATTTTTTGTATTAGCACTGGGGATTGTTTTTCAATTAACTCTTTGGCTTTAAATTCATAACAGTAAGAAATAATCTTGCGACAATTGTAACAATGTGTTTAAGAGTTTCCTTCCAGCACTGCACTAGCGTGTGAATAAGTTTGGAAATTTTATTTTTGACATCCACATTTTTTTTACGGTTAATGACAACAAACAATCATTGAGATAATCATGCTCACAGAGTAAAAATCTGACCCTCGTGACTTTGTTGGCATCCCAGTGATGTTCGGTCACTGGTCGAGAACTGCGGAAACCTGCAGTCAGCCAACGGACACACTGTAGTTTTTCGTACGTGTTTTTTCATTCCCTGTTTCCTACCCTGGAAGCTCTGCCTTAGCTAGAGACATTGAAATGTGGAAAGTACATATCTTAGAGAGTAGGCTTGGAAAGTCAGTTTGTTAAAAGCAGTGTGAAGCTGTCATTATGGATACTCATAATGTCGCTTATTGTGGATCAGAGTTGAAAAAGTATGGGAGCGGACAACTAATGCATTCTTTTGCACAAATACCTTTTTGAATGTACTTCTTTTTGACAAGGAGATATGTCGCGTATTTTGTATGGTTTTGTAATGAAAATCTCCTTTTTAGAACCGGTCTGTGGAGCAATTGAAAGACCGATATTTCTACATTGTTGGTAAATTAACTGCAGTAGGTTGCTCTTATGTTGTTTCTGTTGGTATCTATAGATGATGTAGGAGTTAGCATAGTTTCAGTCCGGCTTTAGCAAAATGGACCACAACATTTGTGATTGGTCACTTTTAAACCATAATTCCTTAGTTATTGCATGTTAACTTGGCTTGATGACAATTTTTCCTGATCTTTATATATTTCAATCAGGTTTTAAAACTTCTGTGAGAATTTCTAAATCCATCTATGTAATTTTATCGGAATAAATTTTATTATTTCAGAATGTTCAATTTGTTTCTATTAATTCCTTCATCTTATAGAATAGGACTGTCCCCGGTCAACAGCCAGAAATTCAACTTCCTGTGTTTGATGCTGAGCATGAAACAAGAAGAAAAAGCCAGTTGCTTAAATTATACAATAGATCTCCTGAACAGGTAAAAATTATCATCCCGAAACATGGTTTTAGGTGCGAAATATATTTTACAATCTTCTATGGTCCTTCATTTACAAAACATTTTATTGACAGAGTAATGATTGTCGTTTTTTTGTGGCAATTTTTCTTTCGGAATATAAACTTTATTTATACTATATACAAATATATTCTTCAAGTTTATCCAAGATTACTTTTTGGTCCCCTGCTTTTAACATGTTTTGAAAAGTTGTTCATTGGTTGGTTGTTTGTTTGATATAATTAATTCGTACCAGCGCAGCTATTGCCGGGTTGAAAAATGCACCAAATGGTATTTCGCTTTCTATAATCCATGTGAATCCATTTGCAATTTTGAATTGTTCTACAGTTTTTAAGTAAAGTTATCAAGTTTACACTGGTGGTTGTTGCTTATAGGAACATAACATGATGCTTTTCCTAATAATTATAGATCCTGATTAAATCTAGCGTCGTCATATTCAGATCTTGTTTAATGAGCAAAAAACATGAAGCCAGTAATAGAATGCTGTGCGACGGTTATCATGTTACAATTAAGTTATCTTACAACAAACAAACAACAACATAGAACACGATTTAATTGATAATAACCAACGTATTGAAAAATTGTGTTAGCTATAATTAATTACATGTTGCTGACGGAAACAAGGAATACGACATTTGCTTGCTATGTTTGCATTGGGATGCGGGGCCTACCGCTAAGTGTGGACTGAGGGAGTTACGGCCCTCCTCTTACCGATGGTACCAAGGGGTCGCACTTAGCCGTGTGCTATAGGCCGCTGGTCTTCCCGCAAGGTTAAGGCGCGTCCCTACCGAAGGGCTACTCGGGACCTGCGTTGTCGGGCAGCAGCAGCTATCTCAGGGTGCGGTCGGCGGAAGAATCCATTTTATAGGGTCAAGGGCGAGCGTCATCGTGTTACACAACTGCCTAGTTAGCAGGTCTTGCAATACGGAAAGTTCAGAAATGTCTCAATTCCACAGTATAACCGCTATGGCGCTCGAAGGGGTAGGCCTCCTGGCCTGGACTGTAACCCACCAGAATTACCGGGGATGGATTTCGAGACCCGAATTCCGCTGCAGAAGATGACGCGAGTGTGTCAACGCCCTTGTCGGATGGAGGTTGGCTTGCTGAAGGTCACAGTACGAAAAACGCCCGTCGGAAATCACAACACACTGCACTGAAATTCGAAACATGGAACGTTCGTCCCATGAACAAGAAAAAGCTCTCTTTTTTAACTCAGGAACTCGACCTCGTAGGGTTGTCAGTCACGGGAATCGCAGAGTTCAGGTTCACCGGTGAAGGTCATTCAACATTACACCACGGTCATGGCATATACTACACTGGTGACGACAAGAAAAGACAGCATGGCGTTGGATTTTCGCTTGACAAGAACACCAACAAGACTGTCCTTGGCTAAAACCCTGTCAATGAATGCATAGTCACAACCAGACACCAGGGTCAACCAGTAAACATCACATTTTTAAAAGAGTATTCTCCAACTTCAGCAGCAGACGATATTCTATAAACAACTTCATGAAGTGATGAACAAAATACCACACAAAGATATGACCATTGTCATGGGAGGCATTCATCAATAACGGGCCGATATGGACTCGACAAGCAAAATTAGGCAGATGAGAAGCTGGTCGATTTCTGCATCAACAACCAACTAATGTTAAGCAACACGTGCTTAAATCACCATCCGAGGGGCTTATAGACATTGACTTCACCCGATGGCATAACTCGCAACCAGATTGATTACATCTGGATAAGAAAGAGACGGTGATACAGCATTACAGGTGTCGAAACCTACCCAGGTGCATGATGTGGCTTGGACCATAAATTACTGGTGAGCAAACTTCGCCTGAGACTCAAGGCGCCGAAGAAACAGGCAGTTAGTTCTCAGACTTTACAATGTTGCTAACATCCCGGATAGCTTCAGAGTCTAAATCAAAAATTGGTTTGATCGTTCGAAAAAGGACCGAATCGTCAACAAGTGCGAAGATCTGGAAAGAAATAGCATTGGCCACAGATCTTAGGATCTTTTTGCGTCCGTCAAAAGGCTAGGGAAGAAGGTTACAGCAGTGTGGCTAAATGTTGTGAAGGACGCTGATGGCACGGCTCTAACCGAAGGCAATGATATCAAAAATTGATGGTGAACATACTTTCAAAAGCTATCGGAACGTGAAAAAGCTCTGCCACCAATCGTGGACCGCGAATATAAGGAAGAACCGGCGATACTACGAAGCGAAATTGAAGCAGCGATCAGGAAGATGAAAGCAGGGAAATCAGCTGGCTTCGACTATATACCGGCCAAAAATATCAAAGAGACTGGAGATGCTGGGATCGAAATACTGCACAAGCGCTGTGATAAAATCTGGAAAACCAAAACTTAACCATCGGACTGGAAGAAAGTCGTCTTTGTTATCAAACCGAAGAAAGGCGATACAAGAGAATGCGGCAACAACCGAACGATATCACGTATAGACGCGATAGAGCATAGACGAGAGCATAGATCAAAGAAAGGCCAAATTGTGTGCAAAATTCTGAAATTATTTTGCCTCCCTTTGTAAAGTATCAAAATGTATCATTTTAGCCTACCACGGGTTTCCTATATATGTACTCAAATAATCAACACTCCAATAGTAGACACTAAATTTTCATATGCAGATAGAAGAAGAAGAAATGCTTGTTCAGGAATTGAAAAAAATCGAGTTAAGAAAGAAGGAAAGAGAAAAGAAGCAGCAAGAATTAAACAAACTTATAATTGCTGCCGAGAAAAAGCCGTTAGTTGCTGAGCATAGTTTAAATCCTGTAAGGTAAACAAACAATATATTTGTAGTTGTCTGCCTCCTTTAGTTTCCTGCTACTAACCTTGAGCCTACGCCTCAGAGTAACGCATCGCGGATAAAGGCAATTGTGATTTATTCAACGCATATTTACCATTCATTTCTTCGTTAATTTCTTTGTTTTTTTATTTATGTATTTTTTATATTCATTTCACCATTCTTTTGCATTCCTTTCAGTCAACTGAGGCCAAAACCAAGGTAAACTTTTATCTCCACAAATTAGTGAATAGAAATATTTTTCTTTTTCTGCAGCTTAACTGTTGTTATGGGCCTATAACGAGATGCCTTAGTTACATTATACACTAGCTTGAATAGTTTTCGGATGCAATGTTAAATTGTTAACACTAGCAAGCTATCTCAATTGATTTCTGTTAAGGCCCTCTTAATATAACTGCCATTTATTTTTCGTTCATAAAATAGAACTATCTTTATTTACCTAACAAAGGATGGGTTTTAACGTTTATTTCGTTACAATTTTCAGCTCTTAATGCTTTGTTGTTACTTGTTTCTTATAAAGCAAAAAGGATAAAAAGCAAGGAAAAAAGAAACAAAAACGAAAATTGGAAGGTCAATCCATGGAATTAAAACTGAAGCAAGAGCAAGGTGGAATACGATTTCCGGAGGCAAAAGGTGCTGGTGTTTATCTCCGCAGTACCAAAGTACGTAAGACACTTAATTCATACAAATTCATGTAGGAAATAATAGTTATAAGATTTGTGTTGAGATATTGTAAATTCTGAATATGGTAATTTTACTGAGCAGTTTTTTGCATTAAGCAATTTTTATTTGATTTTGATATTTAATTTAGCTATTTTCACTCGAACGTGAGACAGGTAATCTCCAACTGGAATATTTTAAGTTGTATTTTGAATTGCATCCCCTAAAACGGCTGTGACCTCCAAAATGGTGAAGGGAAACTGTGAGGCAGTTAAGTATTTATAATCAGCTAGTAGACTTAGGGGCATTTGTAGCGTTTGCCAGCAGATGATGGAAATCTCTAGGAGAATCATTTCGATTTGTGCAAGAATTGGTAAGAATTGTGAAAATCTTATCTTGTTTTCTAAGCTATCTTTTGTTTTTCATATAAAGCTTAAAATGCCCCAATCAGTTGGAACAAAAAAATCAAAAGCTGTAGAACAGCTACTCGATGAACTTGGTGTCGGTAAGTCATGTTTACTTGAAATATTCTAGAGCAAAAATATTACGTTTATTTCTATTAATTTTTTTCACTGTTATGCTCTTGATGGAAAAGTGGCAATTGCTTATAATAGTATGCATTCAAAACAAGGCTAGCTTCATAGCTATAAAAGCGACAAGCAATACATAGTGCCCACTTTTGCATATCAAAATTGTTTTCTTTTCATATTGCGACTAACTATTAGACAAATAATTTATACGCAAAAATATTTGCTATATTGGAGATATTTATTAATTTCCTGTGCGGCGTTTACAATCGTGGTTGTTCAGCACGCAAAGCAACCTAACCTTGGAAGTAACACGTGGCAGCATTACAATGTTTCTGCGTGGCCATGAAAAAAATTAGTACAATCCTGGACATTGCAAAGGTCGTCTTTACCAATGTAGACCCAGATTTTAAGACTAGCTTTTTTGAAAGCTCTTGCACTTGTTAGTTCGAGTTAAGTGCTGATTATATGAGCCGGGCTTGTTTAATCTCTCGAGGATTCAAAATCCTTTGAAACAAAATTTATATTCATTGATTTTTGCAACTGCTTCACGGACTAACCGAGCCAGCTTCATTTCTGATTGTGTTTGTGGAGCGACCAGATTACGGAGGCAATCTATAGAAATCATGCATGGGCCTACTAAAGACCACTCGATAAATACTGTCTTGTCATTGGTTTTGGTCATTAAATGCAATCCCAATTAATGAACACATCATAGACAACAATTCAATCTATAAATTCTCAACGATGCCAAACAAGAAGTGGACACATGCTTTTTGCCATTAACATGTCAAGGGTTTTTTTTACAAAACAATCAAATGGAAAGTCATGTTATGGTCAAGGCGAGGATAGAACAATGATCAATGATAGAACAGAACTATGGTGTTTATTTAACACAACATAATAGAGCCATTTTTGCAAACACGTAGCAGCTTCATTATACACTCTGGTGGACTATTTACAGTCAGGGCTAAAAATGGTCGAAGAACAGAAACGTGTTAGTGTTTAAGGAACTACCCTATTTAAAACTTCAATTTAAAAGGAGATGAGACAAAGTCACCTGGTCTGTGGTATTTGAGTTTATAATTCTGCTGCCCATGCATCTGCTAAACAGGTAGAAAGAAATGAGATTAACCAGAAGTCCTTGAATAATCTCGTAAATGTCCGTACTGGCAGACATGATTGGAAAAGATTGCAGCCCGTGCACTAAATTTGAGACATCTTTCAGGCCAAGCTACCATATGGCAGAATGAAATAATCTCACCATGAAGGACCCTGAAGTGTATGAATTGTGATGAATTGTGATGAATTGGAGAACTTACGAACTACAACAGATCGTAAGAATTGATTGATTTTACAACAGAGAATTTCATTGCTAAAGGTAACAATCACCCTCCTTCCCTTAGATGGGGAAGAGAAAGTGTTGAGGTGAACAAGATAATGTATTTGCCTCATTGTGAGCCTCAATTGTTCCTGACACTAATGCTCTTACGTCAAGAGGAATCAAAAGGTAGAAGAAGCTACAACATACAAGAAATCGTTTTCTGTTAGAGACTGACTCTGGTCAAAAATTGAAAAGGAAATACAATCATTTTTATCAATGTCAAGGTGAAAGGCTTTAACTGAGCTGCCATGATTATATTTTTTACACACACTGCAGAAGGCATCCATGTAAAAGGATATTGTACGATGGCAACTTATTGAAGACTAGTGCGTGTGTCGTTTTCGGTCTACTGTGCAATGGATGGATCGTAACCAAGTAATCTTAATAGATTAGTTCCCGTATCGGTTTCGGTATTTTTGTAACTTGTGATTAAGTAATCTTATTATAATTATTATATTTATTTCTAATCTTGAGTTCCTGAAGATTATTATTATAGTTATTTTCATTTTCCCACTGCCGATCGCCTCCTTTCGTGCCCAGTCTTGCCTCGATTCCTCGATTCCGCGTAGTTCCAGCTCACTTAATTCCTGGGTCCTTCTCTGGCAGATTACGTGCATAAATGCACAGTCAGAGTGAACAACCTTGACAGCTTTGTGGCGACATAGGTTTACAGAACAGAGCTGTCAAGATTCTTATGAATAGCAGCTTTGATATTTCAGCCGCGCAGCAATACAGGAACAAACATGGCTAACAATACACTTTAATTTTTTTTGTGATTGTTTTTATTCTCACTGCATTGTATTAACTAGGCTTCTATAATAACCATTGCCATCCCATTATTACTTACATTAACCATTTCCGCTTTTTTCAGAATTATATCCAATGCCAGCAGAAAGAATTGTTCAAGAATTTAATGAATTGAGGCAAGGGTTTCGAGTAATTTCTAGCTTTTTTTAGATTTCTGTCCTCTTATGTCTAGTAACCTTTACACGTTAATTGTCGGTCACTTTTTGGAAATACACTGAGCGGCATACTATTTTGATAATAGTTAATCAGTACAAGCTAAATTACACTCAATATTTCGACAACACCGTTACACTAATTGTAATTATAAATCTGCACCGTATTGGGTGGGTTGTGAGGGTCAGTATTCTGATCAGTGAATAAGCAGATGTTCCTAAATTGGCCTCTTGACGTACATTAATCAAATATATCTTATTTCATTTTATAATTGTGACCATGGATTATCTGGCTTGTGTCTTTGTCGTTCATGCTTGGCTGACCTCTCGAGCCGCCTATGTTTAAATTAAAAAATAATTTGCTGATGTAAGCTTCATGAAACATAGGGAGTTCGGCCCACTGCAAGTAATGTATATTTTTGGCGCACGAGTGTGCCTAAGAATGCCAAGTTTCAGCTTGACGCACAAGTTTTGCGTATTTCAATCAGTTTTATGCTGCTCGTCTTTTTATATACTAGCGTACACTTTTGTTTTCTCGTGATCACCGATTCAATGTTATACACATTTCTGTGGTTTCAGAATTTATTATTGTTTATTATCAGTATCAAAATTTTAGTCTCATATTTCACGTATTAGGTCCGTTGTAGTTAATAGCTAGTGATGATGAAATGTTTTTGCAATGTATAGGAACGACCTTCTTCTCCTTTACGAACTGAAACATGCACTTGGAAATTGTGAATTTGAATTACAGACTCTAAGGTAAGATGTTTCTACATGCTATTTGTTTCATTAAATTCTCTATAGATAGATTGATCTGCATTTGTATGGTTCCGCTTTCTGTGGCCGTTGATGTTTATAATGGAACCGTATTTCTGGTCAAGTGATGATCTTTTTTCTAATTCTACCCATTCATCCATAACTATTAATCTATTGAAATACTCGTCCGAAAATTGACAATTTCACACAAACTGTTTCAGGCATAGATTTGAAGGAGCTGCCCCCGGTCGAGATGTTTCATCAGTTATAGGTAGGTCTATCTTCTTTATATGTCGGAGTCAAGTTAAAACTGTGTTTTGGATCGTTAAAAAATTGCGGTTGCAGTTTTAACCCCTACTACTCAGTATGCCCGATTTGCAACATTATGTATTTTGCCCAATTTTCCCAAAGTTGCTGGTTTCTTTACTAATTTGGATTGGTTCTTCGTGTTCTAATGCTACCTAAAGACTTATTACTTCTTGATTTCAGGATTCTCTTTGGACCTTCATTCTCAATCGGAGCCACAGGTATACAAAACCCCTCTGAACCTTTCAGCAAAGTGCTGTACCGTCACTGAATAATGTCTTGAAAAATTATATGATATGATAAAGATATATAGATAATGATGAGCATTGGATACTGCATAAAAAAATTGATAATTATTCATAAAAATATTTCTTACTAATAATTTTTTCGTTTAGTTGGAGAGATTTTTGGAAGGAAGAAAACCAATAAAGCTCGTTTCACTTTCCTGGAGAGCGAGCTTCCCTGAAGTCTAAACACCGCATAGTCACCTTGGCCACTAACACCAAATGATTTAACTACTCGCTTCTTTCTTCAACGATATATCCAGCCTAGAAATAACGTTCGGTTAGGCTCCCATTTGTGGGGAAGGTGGTTCTCTAATCTCTAAATAACCCAAGTAGAGGAGCAACAACAAAGTGTTTACATAATATTTTGTGGATCTTCATCTATTTTATGTCCGTGTAACGATTATTGGCATTGCCTTATCAAAAGATATGTCATATCATTTAATTGATAAATTTATGAGAAGTGTTACATATTGATTTAATTTGATTGATTGTATTGCAGGCTTGCTTTTTGAATTAGGCCATTTTAGCAATAGTTTTGCTGCCAGGTTGCCTTAATCGAACCTGTTAAATTGATAGTATTCTGATTTTTTTGTTAGATTTGTATTTTTTTTAAACTTCATTTGTTTTGACGTTGCTTTCTATATCTTTCTTTTTTGCAAGGATGGGGTAGCCTCCTCTTCTTTACTAATCGATGTTGTTGCTGCAGGAAATCTAGTACGTTGAGAAGTGCGAATATTTTTGTTAACCCCATTCCCAGTTATTTGGTTAATTAAGACTCATAAGACTTGGTTGAAGTAATAATTTTTTTAATTCCAGCTTAACTCATCCATACTTTTTCTAGCAACTAATAACTTCCCTCTGGCATGTACGAATTTACAATTATATTTACCATGTATTTGAAACATTAATTCATTTTTTGTGATCTTGTGCAGACGAGAAATTATCAACGCAGCCGCCAGAAATTAGGCCACATTTCTCAGGCTTATTAAATTTTGCCTTTTACCTTTTAAATACATTGCATTAGGTAGGTTTTCCCCCTTATAACGAAAGCAAGAAGAACTTGAGGTCATTGTGTCTTTGCTGAAATTGCTAATGCTTTTTGACTTAGTTAGAATGTGTGTAGGACAGGTATTTTATAATCACTCGTTAGAAATTATTTAATTGATTTCTTAACATTGTTCTTCATTACTATTAGAAAATTCAAGAAAGGCACAATAATTAATCAATGCATGTTAAACAAAAATATGAAATTGATAACAACTACGCAGCTGCATCAGATTTTTGTAACCAGTGTATCTTTTTAGTACCCAATTTAATATCCCTTGTTTTAATTCATTTTAGAGAAAAAGGCGCACCGCAGCAACATTAGTTGAAACAACTCCGTGGAAGAAGACCCGCAAGTAACGCCATCTGATTGAACTAAAAGGACTTTTGTTCTGTAAAAAACACCATGGTCAACCTCTCTTATTTACTATCTAAGAGTAAGACGCAACAAATTTGCTATTTATATGCTCCAATCATGTTCAGATAGGGAACCAAGAAATGCCTATATTTGTGAATATTAACCAGAACATAAAAACCAGAACAAAATCGAGCGAATAAGATTGCCATGTTATGAAATCTTTTTTAAAGTATGAACTTTTCTTAAATTAACTGAAATTTTCTTACTAAATTGTAGCTAATTGTTCATTTTTTCACGATACGTAGCTATTTGGCTTTTTTTATGACACGCACATGGCGGAAGAGGTAATTATTGAGCTTTTAAAACTATGGAGGCGGCTCCAGCGACGTAAAACACATTATACATCTATATTATAACGCGCGAATATGTTGTTATGTGTGTATGTATGTATGTATCACGATTTCCTTTTTTAAGAGCTGCACCCTCAAGCCTTCGCCGTTCTTTCTTTTTCCCCTTGATTCACCCATGGACGTCTGACCCCACTGCCTGAGCAGTGTCGAATCTATTTTATTTTGTAAACTTTCCTCTCCCAGCATCGCCATCTTCGATCTGAAGCACTCGAGGTACTTCCGCAATAGCTACTGCTTGACATCTCTGCTTCGAGCAGACTGCGTATTTTCAAAAAAAAGGTTCCCACATTTTAAGCCTCGAAAGTCTACTTGCTTTATATCATTTTATTAACGTAAATTTCTTTCGAGCTTTCGAGTTAATTTTCGATAAAGTTCTGTTTACGGGTTTGCTGTCTTTTCCAGTTCTCTTAAATGCTGTTTTCCCACTTTGAGAAGACCAAAGGACGCATTTCTGTGCTGCCTTTCAAATGTCAATACAATTTTCTGTGCTGCTGTCTTTCAAATGTCAATTGATTCGTGGTCGCCATGACAGCTGTCAAGTTTGTTAGCTTCTTATTATGCGTGCACGCACGTTATCTGCCAGGGAAGGACCTAGAAACTAAGTGAGCTGTAACTACGCGGAATCGAGGACTTTTTTCGAAATTTCTCGAGGATTCGGTGATTTAAGGATGGAAACTACACATGAACTTAATCGAAAATGCGGCGAAACGGCATCGAGCGCATTAGAAATAAAAATAATAATTATAATAATTCTTTTCTCGAGGTTTCAGTGATTTAAAGAGGGAACCGCAAAGGAACTTAAACGAAGATGCCACAGAGCGGCATTGAGTGCGTTAGAAATAAATATTTGAATTATAATATAGATTACTGAGTTACAAGTTACAAAAAGACCAAAGCCGACAGAGGCACTAATCTATTAAGATTACTTGGTTATAATCCATCCATTGCACAGAAGAACGAAAACGATACATCCACTAGTCTCTATAATAATGTGCAAACACTCGTATGTTTGTGTGTAGCTATGTTTGTTCGGCGCTCTTTCTTTTTACCCTCGATTCACCCTTGGGGTGCTGCCCTATTTTCTGAGCAGTCTGGAATCTATTTTATTTTGTAAATTTTCTTCTTCCTGCCTCGCCAGATTCGATTGAAAATCAATTTTGATGTTGGCTGCTCCGGCCATTTCTGGTAGACTGCTTGAGATCTCTAAAAAATAACTCGCTTTCAAATCCTCGAAAAGTCTGTTTGCTTTATTTCGTTTGGTGAATTTATTTCGAATTCACGAGTAAATTTACGATCAAATTTCAATTCTGAATTTACTGATTTTATAACTGCGATAACATGTTGTTGAAAACTTCTCTAATTGCTATTTTACGACAGCAAGAAGACAAAGTACAACTTTGGGTCATGTGTTTTACCCCATTCGTGTTCATAACAGTTCGGATTTTCGCTTGATTCGAATAGAGGCTACAACTGTTTGACCTGATTGCTGCATGAAAACGAACCAGCTCCCACATTCTTTCGGCCTGACTACTACATGAACAAAATTTTCCCAGTGCACGAATATTCGTTCTAATGAATGACATTTAAATTGAACTCCAGCTACGAGGTACGACACTTAAGCCTGAATACTACATCAACACAATTTCTCCAGAAGCTAAAACCATATTCGTTCAAAAAAGTCATTGGAATAAATGTCAATGATTAGAACTAATTGCTTTTTATGGCTTGGAGAAGTATGATAATCTGATCATTAGCTATTTCTGTAAAACCACCATTAGATCGAAATCAATTGCTGCGTGTCAAAGGTACGAGAATACAAGTTTCGAATACGTTATATGATGTAAGTTATCCTTGATAACTACATCTCAAATGCGAATAATAGCTACATTCCGTTAACCAGACTTTTAATTGGATTTTATCTCTTGTATGCTGCTACTCTGAACATTCGCACCATTCAAGTAATGTAACCCAATTTGTTTTGTAAGATTATTCGAAGCACTCGATGGATTTTTCACAAACGACAGCAATATTAAATGATTTTTCAAGCTCAAAGCTAATATGAAGAAACCTGCAGCGGAGATGGGAGAGAGTAACGATTCAAGTAGACAAAACTACGTCTTCCAGCTGTTTTTGAACTGACTCAAGCGTTTTGATTACGAGTTTGGATATGTAGTTTCATTTGGATTGAAAAAAAACTATTTTGGGCATATATCTATGGTAAACATGTTAGATTTTCACTGAAACCTGGACTTACAAAAAATATTTTTTATTATGCTACCTAAACGGTTTTTTGCTACGAGAAAAATGATAAGCCGATCACTATTTCTCTACAATGTCAGGAATTTCATTTTCAAATTGTATAAGAAAGTTTGAATTGTTACAGATATCGAGTATGACGGTGAAAAATAGAACAATGTGCATAGGGTTATGCGAATTTGAATTAATTTCTTGCATTAGTTTCGGCTAACGATGATTCCCGAAGAAATAAGAACTATTACACTGTACACTGATCGGCTTAAATAAATTATTGGGCACAATGCTTAAAAGATTGTTGGAAATTACGCGGGATAATGAGTAGCTTAGATAGGCAGAGAGTAGCGACTATATTATCGAGTCAATGCTAACAACATAAGAAATCGCATATGCCGTTGAAAATAATAAATATCTTTAAGATGGTTAGTGACTTGAGTGAAGACAAGTGGTAACAGTGCTTTAAGGATTGCCTGGAATAACGGGGGCCAATGAGTAAAATACATAGGAAAAGAGTAACGATTCAAACAATGAGTAAACACTAAACAGAATAATGTACAGTTTATATAGAAGGTCAGAATAAATTTATTTGGTTTAGTAGCCAATTCGGTGGCGAAATGCAGGAAATGTTTTCGAAAATCAAGTTACAACTATAAATGAGTAACATGGAGAAAAGGATACGTGTAGTTATAAGGGAAAGCGAAAGATAAAGTGCATATCATAAGGAAGGTAATAATGGTAATAATTATGACCACCCAATAATAAAAGGAAATGGTGCAGGGTAAATATCAGAGTGTCATCCTTGAACTACCCATCTGTAATGAGAACACAGGAACTTTGCAAACGCAAACGCAGGAAACAAAGCCGTCTGATAACCTTTTGAATTGCAGCAGAAGACGTAGTAGAGGTTAGATATACGCGCAGTGTTGATCAGACCAGGTTAAGATTACTTGGTTACAATCCACCACTTCCAAAGAAGACCGAAACCGACACAGGAACTAATCTGTAAAGATTACTTGGTTATTATCCACCCCTTCCGCAGGAGACCGAAAATGACACATCCACTAGTTAGCTATTTAACGCGCAAGCCCTATATGTTTGTATGTATCGTGATTTCCATTGTTCGCGCGTCCCCTCTAGCGATCGGCGCTCCACGATTTCCTTCTCGATTCACCCCTGGGGTTCATACCCCGACTGCCTGAGCAGTGTTGATTTTTTCTCCCGGCCTCGCCATCTGAAACGAATTTTGATCTTGGCTGGTCGAGCCACTTCCGCTATACTTGAGCAGGCCTCTGCTTCTAGCAGGTTGCATATTTGAAAAAACAATCGTGTGCACTTCCAAAGTATCAAAATCTGGCCTAAAGCTCCTGAACGAAGCCAACTTTTTGGCTCTCCAATCAGAGCGCAGTATTCTGAAAGATTTATGAAATACTGCTTTCTGATTGGTTAATTCTCTCTGATATCGACTTAGCCTGCCGTTCCGGTGTTTCTTTTGTTTTGTTGTTTTTGAATTTAGAGCGCGTTGCATGTGTGAGCCGCAGCAGTGATGGAGGAAAGTATATTTACAAAACTTGAAAGCAAAGTCAACATCAAGCTGAAGGAATTTCAGAAAGCAGTAAAGTTTTTGAGAGAAAGATATCTTCATTGTTGCTCCAACTGGAGCTGGAAAAACGTTTTGCTTCGCTTTCCTTTTGGAAATTTTTAAGTTTGCTACGAGATTCTCTTACCACAAGTAGGCCTATGATATGTATGAATATCACATTTATAACCATTGTTATCTCGCCACTATCTAGTTCAATGCTCGAGCAATCTGCATGATTCTTAAAATTAGTAGTCAATGCTGCCTTCATAGAAGAATTACAAACTAATGAAAGAGTGATATATTCAGTTTTCACTTGTGATATTGAATTGTTGCTCGTAACACCAGAGGCTATTTGAAAGACATCTTGGAGGAAGGTGTTATTATCGCAAGGCTGTTGTCATCGATGAGACTCATTGTGTTTCACTTTGTATTTCCCATTGGTAAGTTAGTCTGCTTTAAGCAAAACCTAATTCATAGGCTTAGTGTTATACCTTTTAACTTTCATAAGAAATATGTTGTTCTTTAGGAGTTTCATATAAACTGCAAACTGCAACCCTTATTAAAAATTCTAGACTTTTCTTGGCAGCAATATGAATACAGAATCTAAGCCATATGTATAATTTGATATAGGCTAATTATTTTATCATAAGTTTATTATATCATAAAGTTTTATGCAGTTTATAATTTAGTCATACATTGTTCTCTAGTCAAAGTTAATATGAAATAGAAATGGCTAGGAACTTATAGGACTATTGATTTTGTCTGTGAGTCTTTTTGAATTTTCCTCTTTTGCTAATTGGCTGATTTGTTTTTGCAACCAATTTTTGACTTTTCCACTTCAACTTTTATGCTTTAACTTTTATGTTTTAACTTTTCAAAGAAAACTTTTATGCTGTCTACCTGGAATTTTCTGAAATAGATTTTCTCCTTTTGACTTACCATTAAGGCAACTTCATTTTTATAGGTACATAATTTTTTTTATGATTTCCAATGATCTCAATGTCAACTTTTTGCTAAATTTCTATCCCTCCACTGTACTGATAATATCCCTCCACACAGCTGATGATAACCCTCGACTGTACTTCGCATCCTCCACTGTACTGATGATAACCCTCCACTGTTCTTCGCACCCTCCACTTTACTGATGATATCCCTCCACTGTACTGAAGATATCCCTCCACACAGCTGATGATAGCCCTCCACTGTACTGATGAAAACCCTCCACTGTACTTCGCACCCTCCACTGTACTGATGATAACCCTCCACTGTACTGATGATATCCCTCCACTGTA
>JAACYV020222865.1:15324-39958 GCA_009936425.2 Chrysaora fuscescens | reverse complement strand
AATACCATAAACAATATTGTAACATTGCCAGTGCATTTATCTACAAGCGTAACAATGTACAAATCAAATTTGTCCTTTTAAAACAGCAGGTCGCAGTAAGTATAAGAAATTAGGTCCTTTCCCTTACTTTTCTTAAGGCACTAAACAAAGTAGTTTTAAAAGAGGCTTACTGCATCTCCAGCTACTCCAGGTTCTCCGGCTGGGCCAGAGCTTCCAGTTTTGCCCTGTATAAGGACAAAAAAAGTTATATTTTCCAGTCCTGCAATGAGATCTCAACAATTCATCACTTAAAATTTAGCAGCTAAAGCTAAAAATGAGGGACAACCTTTAGACACAGCCTCTTTTGAAACATTTTCCAGCAAAAAGCAGACATAAGCTTATGACTTTGTTATCTACAGGTTAGGCAAGCAATTACAAAGTAGACATATATTGCAGGGAGCATTTGTCAAAATAATATCTTAACATGACAATGTTGATGATAAAGTAATAGGCTTGAATTTGCAATGACAGTGTTATTTATCTAATTGGAAATAACTTATCATAAAAATAAGCACATAAAATCTAAATTATGGAAGTCACACTTTAATAACAATGTGTCCAGACAGATAGCTCTTACCCTTTTCCCCCTTGGTCCCTGTGTCCCTTGCTGTCCAGGACTTCCCGGATCTCCATATGCTCCTTTGATGCCCGTTGGACCTTGTGTGCCTTTTGCTCCAGTTTGTCCCTTGATGGGGTAAAAACAGTGCTTCAATTACTCTGGGTATTTCAAACTTTTCAGAACAAGTAACAAAAGGTTGCTCTAGAACTTTACTTTGTTTAACATTTGATAATATATTTTGGTATTAATCAGTATGGCAGCAGTTTATCTTGATGAAACAGAAATCTTGGTTATAAGGTTATTCTTAAATCATAACACGAAGATGTAAGAGTAGCATCTTGCAAAGAACACAAACAGGTTGCTGTCACAAGCCAATACGTACCACAGGTCCAGGATTTCCATCAGGTCCAGTAGCACCTCTGCCTCCCTAAAAAACGATAATTATTAACCATTCTGGAATATTCAATAATTATTAATCAATTAAAATTACCTCTACTGATTCAAATCTTCTGTAATATCTAGTAACAACAAAAAATAGAAATTAGCTTGAGATCTTAAAGCCACATAAGCTAATGTCTTTCTTTTGAATGATTTACATGATGCGGTTTACTACTAAACCTGCTGAAATGTTAATGTGGAACCAATGCCAGAAATAAAAAACAATAACCTATTTCATAAAGAAAATCCATAAAACAACATTCAATATCTCTTAAATGGTTCAAGTGTGACTTTAGTTGGAAATAACCTAGTTCCAAAATATTACCAGGTATTTCATATGGCCAGCATTTGTATCAAAAAGAAAAAAAGAAAATTCAAAAAACCTACCGGCCTTCCTTGTTCACCGAGGGGTCCAGCTCGTCCTCTGCTGCCAGCAGTTCCCTAAAATGAACACAAAGCAATATGGATCACCAACCTGAATGATTGATGTATCTTACAAGAAGACATACTCGTCACATGACAGTACATGTTAATCAATGAGCTAAACATGCTTTTACATTGACACAAACTGCTTGCAGCCCCACAAATCATAGCATAAGGGCCAAATTATGCTTTATGATTTTTGAGGATTGTTTCAACCTTATCCTCAGAACACAGCATTGTGTATAATTTGTATACATCTGGAGGCTGTAGAAAGAGTAAGAAGTAGGCACACCAAATTTCAATAAGTGGAGCATAATACTTGTATATATAATTTGGGAGTCAGTCCGATCTTTAAATTTTAAATACAGATAATGGCAAGTAGATTAGACAAAAACAGAAGCAATCATGAACGTAATGATGACCCACCATAGCACCCTTTGATCCCTGTTTTCCACTAAGGCCTCTGGGCCCAGAATCACCAACACCTCCTTTTGAGCCTACTACTCCAGGTGACCCACGGTCACCAGTTTCTCCTCTTCCTCCCTCAGGTCCTTGATCTCCTGGATCTCCTTTTCCTCCTGAGCCTCCAGCTTCACCAGATGTTCCTTGTAGACCAGGAGGACCCTGCAAAAGTATTGTTACACAAATTGTACTATTTCTCAATAAAATGGAATTAAGAAAAAATTAAGAGACATGTCTGACAAAATATATTCATTGATGCATAAATGTAATACATTATTGTAAATAAAATACAATTTCAGCTTATTTCCAGTTACTTCCATATTAAACAAAGAAGATACAGAGACTCTCTGCCAAATGGTGTTGAAAAAAAGTTCAAGGGGTTATAGTTGTATAAGAAAGCGGTTGACTTACAGCAACTCCAGGTGAACCAGTGTTTCCAGTTGCTCCTTGATTGCCAACTGGTCCAACTTTGCCAGTAGGACCTGGTGGTCCTGAAGGACCTGTGGTGCCCTAAAATTTAATGAAAGCTGTCATTCTAAACATCTGTTATCCAATCATAATCCAAAAGATATGCATTTGCAACTTAACTAGCTTGATAACTTAATAATTTCAGTTAAAGCCAAGTTAATTCTATTTAAAACAAAAATAAAGCTTTTCAGAGAGAATAAACATAAGTCTGGTGGTAAGCCCAAAAATGAGGTTACATGGAAGCTTGGGGACAAGGAGGTTTGCCAAAAATATAAATACCTAATGGTAACGAATCTAATGGTTCTTTCTCTGAGCATGAAGAAAAAAATAAAAGAAAGGCACAAAAGTCCTGTTTTTCTCTCTAGTCAAAAATTAGGAAATGGGAAAGTTTTCAGCAATAATTTTTTTTATTTATTTGACTCTATAATGCCTGTTCTTAACTATGCTTGTAAGATTTAGGGTACAAATAAGCGTCCAGCGTCCAAAACTTGAAAGATTGCACCTTTCAGGCTGTAAATATGCAACAACTTGTGCAATATATGTTGAGTAAGGGAGATACTCTGTGCTTTTCTCAAGAATCAGTAACATCTTGGAATTCTTTCAGTGTCTGTCCAATTTAGAAAATTAACAATACGCAAATAAAGCTTTCAATATGCTTGCAGCTGTAGTGATGCAGGCTAGTTTAACTGGGTCACAACAGCCCGATTTCTTGCATCATTATATAATATAAACAGTTCTGACAACAAAAGTGTCATTAAACTGAAAGTTTGTCAGTATTTTATGCTGTATGAAAAAACTCCTAGAGACTAGAGATATTGTGTTCATTGAAAATCAAGCAATAGTTTTGAAGTAGAGGAAGAAGTTCACTTTCAGGTGGTTTTTCCATTGTTTACAGAAGATAGGAAGAAAATGTTAAATAAATTTGAGCTCAATTGGTTTGTTTGTTTCACTACTGTATATTCAAGATATATAGGTAGATACATATCACAATCAAACAGTCACAAGTGATGCAAGAAAAATATATTTGAAGCTGTAACACTGCAGAATGCAGGAAAAGGCGAGTGGTTAGAAGACATAAATAAATAAGCTTCATGGTTCACTGATTGGTAGTTAGTAGTCTAAAATTTAGACTTATTTACTTTTATATTTTTAAACATAACATATTTTCTACAGTAATTAACTTGGCTAGGGGCCGTCTCAGCCTATATATGCCATTGATTAAAAAAAAAAGTTATAGCCCTAGTTCTCTGTGTTGGTTCTGTAACATCCATGAGGCAAAGAAAATGATAAATTCCCCCTCATTTCTGAAACAGACTTACAACATTCAATATAATCTACAAATAATGCTCACATGTGGTCCAATGTCTCCAGGCCCTCCTAATTCTCCAACTGCCCCATTGGCACCATTTGGGCCTGCAGCTCCTTTTAGTCCTGCAGCACCACGATCTCCCTACATGCAAGAAGTTGAGAAGTTTGAAATAATATCAAATGATGTATTTATGAATAAAACTTATCTAAAAAAATTATGTGGATACGAATAACAGAGGATAGTGTCACAGAGTAAGATAAAGCATCACAACAAATGAAGTAAACTTTGGTAGAATAAAATTTGAGAGGTGAGTGACAATACCTTCATTCCTTTGTGGCCAGGATTTCCAGCACTACCAGTATTTCCACTAATTCCCTGAATTCAAATAAACAAGACATTATAATTCTCCTACTTTGGCAAAATAAAGAAACAAATCATAGAATCAATCTGCATTTCTGCAGGCGATAGGATAATAATTTTGATTGCAGTTTAACATCATGTCACATACCACTGGTCCTGCATCTCCTGGAGCACCCGGTGCTCCGTTCTTTCCTTGTTGCCCCTAAAATTTGATAAAAGGACACAATTTATAATGAAAAAGTTCTTTAACTGCACATAGAGATGATGTAGAAAAATGTAGAACTCATCTAAAAAAATTTTCAGACCAAACATTGTGGCTCAGGCAAACAAGTTTTATGTTTTTCTAATTAACTTTATAATCAATCACTGTTAAAACTTTTACCCACTTATGAAAACCATGCCTATCACAGGCTTTTTTGTTTAAGGCAAGTGCTTGTGACAAAAAGGTGTGACAAATGGTAAACATGATAAAAGGTGAGACAAATGGTAAATTGTAAAGTGATAAACCTCAATTGGTCAGCAAATTGACAAAACTATGGGGTAATCTTATAGTATCTTATAGGCTGAGCAGTTCTTATTTTTCGAAGTTCTCAACATATTGCAGACAGCAAAAAGAATCATTGTAGTTTATAACTCACTTAAAACAAAGTCAGCACAAAAAAACATCACAACAGCTAGGTTAATTCAGTGAGTGCACCCAATTACCACACTCTTTTTCTGCAAATTTAAGAGCTACACCCTGTTGTAAAATTTCACTTCTACTTACTGCCCAAGTTACTGTAGCCACCCATGAATTACTATGATAATAAAATGCTAAATAAAAATAAAATGGCAAAAATCACAGATAGTTGCATATAACAATAAAATGGAAATAGCCAGTACTTACAGTTATTCCATCTGCTCCTGGCTCACCTGCTGATCCAACAAAGCCTTTTAAACCCTAAAAAAAGTAAGGTATTCAATATAACTGGTAGAGTTAATTGTTATTGCCTAAACATTTGGCTTTTTGGCAAGCAGGCACTAAGAACATATATACATCTAATTATTGAGCATAGTTAAAGAATGGAAACTTACAATTTCTCCCTGTGTACCTAAAGGGCCAATCAAACCAGACTCTCCCCTTTCACCCTGAAAACAAAGTAGGATATAGGATTACATAATATTCAAGATATATAGATAGATACATATCACAATCAAACAGTCACAAGTAATGCAAGAAAAATTTATTTGAAGCTGTAACACTGCAGAATGTAGGGATTGCAAAGTGGTTAGCAGACACAAATTTAGATGGCAGGGTTATGAGTTGTGTCACAACCCATTCATGTTATAAACAAGCCCAGAGACAGGACTAGAGCTGCGCTACTTCGATTTGCCGTAGTCTATTCAGTGGTCCCTCTGCACGAAGGATATCAACCCAAACATTTATGTGAAAAAAGCAAGTGAATGTGGCAATCAACAACTTAAATGTTACCAACAAACATATATCTCCTAATCAAATCAGGGTTATAACTTAAATAACTATCATTATAAATTACTTAATATACTGATAAGAGATACAATTTTAATAACAGAATTGTAGCATAAAAATGCAATAGCCTATTTTTATCTAAATCTTACATATTTTGATCATTTCTTTGTGGAAGAGTTTGTGAGAACTGATGGGAAATGTTCTTTTTAGTGCTTAATTTCATACATTTTTTTTACCCATCCTGGCCAAGAATCCTACTTTCTGAACTCTTGGACAGAAGTATTGCCCTTTCAAAAATCCTTCAATGACCCATTGCACAATACTGTAAAAGATTGTATCACACATTGTATAAAAAAAAACACAAATTTGTACTCACAATAGGTCCAATAGGTCCTTCCTTTCCTTTGGGACCAATTTTTCCCTTCAAAAATAAAAAAATTAGTCATATGTTTTCAGCTTTAGCATGTTTGGTAACTGATTTTCAAATAGAGAATATGAAACAAGAACTGGAATCTTAGACTCCTATCAAATGATTATTGACAATTTTATTTATTTTCCATTCTGCATTAGTCAAAACCGTCTGGACTAACCGGGCTCCCTTCTACTAAAAACAGGTTACATTTTAGTCAATTTGGTTTATATTCATATTCCAAAAGTGACAAAATGTGCTTTATACTGATAGCACTGGGTTTGAGAAATTTGGTCAATATTCACTAAAAGCTGTACAATGACAATGTTTTGGGGGTCTTGGGCAACTATGAAAATGAGCTGCAAAAAGCAGTATTGGTATGTTACAGTCTTGTTCTCCAGGTATTTCAGCATAATTGCCTGGCCAGTCTGCCCCTCTAAAATAATTAGCCTAATAAAGAATGGGTTTTTAATTTCATAAATTGCATTATAGTTTACAGGCCATATCCTCTATCAGGCATATCCATATCTACAAGACAGCCCACAAGTTACTGCAATAGTTAAGAGATGCTAGCTGTGAAAAAAAACCATTCATTAAAAAAAAATTTGGTAGGTAAAACATTACTTTTTACAAGAGTTACAAAAATTAAACAAAAAACATACCGATGGGCCTACATTAGGCTGATTACGTATCTGGGCCACAGCTCCTTCACTTTCACCTTCAGGATATCCCCCAGGACCAGGTCCTTTACTCTGTCACAGAGAATGAAAACTGATAACATCCAATTTTATAAATGAATCATGTTGAAAGGAAACTGTTGAAGAGAGATTCAATGTGGAGAACTATTTATGAAATTAGATGGATTATGAAAAGATCAATCTCAATAATAACATGTATGTTTAGTGATAGTGTTTTAGAAGATTCCAAAATGTAGAAAAAAAAGTAAATTCTTTATGTGCATACTAAGATAATTGACAAGACTTTTGTTGTTTATTTGTGTTTATTTAAAAAACGGCTTGCTTTGTATCCCTACATTCTCGATCAAATGGCTTGTGCAAAGCTAACTGCTAACCAAGAAAGCAAATGTGAGCCCTTAAAAATTGTTGACACTTGAAGGGCATCATATCCATAAATATGATAATGAATGACCTTTACTCACATCTCCCAATGGTCCAGGAGGTGGTATTGTTGGTGTTTCCAGTCCACCAGGAAGACCAGGGCGTCCACGGCGGCCTCTTTTTCCTTTCGTACCTACATTGCCTAGTGGTCCTTTATCACCCTGTAATATTGAGATGCCAAAAAGTGTTAACAAGATTCATGTTGTTATGATACGAAAGCTACATATAATTTTACATGAGAGGGGAAGCATTGACTCATCCCTACAATTAAAAGGGTCCATGGAAGAGATAGGTCAATAAAGAGAAAATTCAGCATAGTTGTAAATTATTGTTTTACCTAAATAAGATGGTAAAAGCTTTCACAAGTTATATGCTTATCAAAATGCAGCTTGTGGATTGCTACCAGATATTTCCAAAAGGGGGCAAAAATCTTTAAAAAGGGTCCGGAAGCCTTGCTGGATATGCCAATGATAGAAAGTCTATAGAAACATTATTTGAATACAAGAAAAACAATATGCTTTTAGTATTAGTTGTTTAATATCAAGGAAGGAAAAAATTAAATACTCACAGTTATCCCTGGTGGTCCAGAACCCCCAGTCGGACCTTTTGGTCCAGGGCCACCCTAAGAAATAAAAACACTGTCAAGAAGGGATAATTAACCATTCGTTTGCATACTGCACCAAACTTAAGTTGGCAGAGTATTTAATGTGCATATGATGATATGTAATATAAAGCATATTTTATCTTAATGAAATAGATTAAACTCAATCAAAACACTACACACCGGTTCTCCTTTATCCCCTGGAGGACCTTTAGGTCCAATTATAGGCTTCGGTGTTACCACAATTGTGACATTTTTACATTTCATAGTACATAAATCAGAGCAACATTTCTCTAATCCAGGACAGTCAGTGTCCAACAAACATATTGTCTTATCTACACTCGGACATTCTCTCGAATCATTTTCCTCAATGTTTGGACATTTTCCCGACTTTACCAGACCTTCCAATTGGGCTGTAAAAGATAAAAAGCTAGTTACTCTTTACTTAGCTATGTATTATATTGTAAACAGCAACGCAATAGGATCTATTAATTGCATTTATTAAAACAAATTCAGTCCTAATATAACATCACCGGTACATGACGGACAGGCCTCTTATTCTAACTTAAGGGCCTAGGGTAGGTAGTAAAACAGATTGGGCAAGACTAGGGTCCACTTCTTTACTTCCATCGAAAGTGTTAGAATTTTTGGGAAGGTTATAAAATTGCATTTTGCTTGGCCTTGAATTATCTAGCTTTACTATACACTCTGGTATGGTTCCACTCTTCTCTTTCTTCCCGTTACCGCTCTATTTGTTTTATGTAATCAGGGCTGCCACTCTTTATCAGTGGTTTTTACCTACTGCGCATGGGTGTATGCCTACGATATACCTACAGAAATTTGTCCGCATATACATATGAGTCCTCATATTTCATAAATTATTCCTATAATATCGCTACGAAAATGTATGAAAAAATATATAGAAATTATAACCCATTATCCATTATCAAAAGAGGAGATAGTTATAGCTGCCACAGTGCACATATCAATTATCAAATGTGTGACACACGCAACATCAAACTTGAGATGTTAGGAACCTAATTTCAGAATAGAATATACCTACGTTTTGCTAAAATGCACATATATGTAATGTAATGAATTATCGTCAACGTCAATCGAATACCAATTAATGTTGAGGGGGGATAGCCTTCTTATTAGAGATTCAAAGGGCAGTAAAAACAATTTTTTGTTGCAACTCAAAATCAGCAGCAGTGAGTGAGAGTGAGTGAGTGAGAGTGAGTGAGTGGCAATCACGGAAGGGGGGGGGTGGGTTCTTCCATAGTGATACCTGAAGTCACCTGCCTGGGGATGTGCCGCGCAAGAGGTTATACTTTTGTGAACTTTTGGTCTAGCCCAGGGTATCATATTTTGCAATGTTGTCGAGGGAACGCTAATTCTTTTTGCAAAAGTAGTATGGAGCATTAGGCAAAGTATCATCCACAGTAAAATCGAATTCAAAGTCGAAGTTGTCGTTGTGAACTTCTTTCAGTTTCATTAGTCTAGTCAAGGGTATCTTTTTGTAGAATTTAGTCTAGGTAAGGCTATTATTCTCGTAGAAAATTAGTCCAGCCATTGGTACTAGCAATTAGTACGACATGGAATATGCTGGCGGCAGACCCCTACTCAAAATTTATTCAAATTTGCAACCATGAAATGACAAAATATAAAAATTGGCCAAAAACCAAAAATTCTCTAGCAGTCTAGCTGTAAAACAACAGGTAAATTTGCGTCCTGGCTTTAAGATTTAAGATCGAATTATTTGTGACGAAATATGATAAGATCTGTTTTACATTCTCAGTTGAATTTGTGTTTTTGGCCCAGTAGCAGGGATGCACTTAGTGTTTCCACATCAATTATTCCCTTTTTGGCTTAAGAATAAGGAAGCCACCCAAAAGGCAAAAACTCACTCAACTACCCTAAAACAGGGTGGCTATCTAACAAAATGATGCGTCATCCAAGGCAAAGCGAATTCTACTTGATTTATCAACGTAGCGTATTAAAAAGAGTGGAAGCGTTGTAGGAAACAAGCTGCATTGTTTCACACAGTTGATATGGTACTAGGTTTGATGCAGACAGTCACAGTCCCCCTAAGACATCTTTTTTAGAACAGAGAAAACGTACCCAACATTGTAAAATTCAAAAAGAATTTCAAAAAGTATTGCAAGTATGACATGGCTACACTAGAAGGAAAAATCGTCATTTATTTTATATTTGTGATTGAAATGCATTTTGTTGTTTTGATAAAAATGATGTTGATGCTAGCAGAGAAATTGAAATCACAAGCGGACGCCACTACTTGTCAATAAGTACAACAATACAGAACAAGTCCATCATTGCGCTCACCACGGACGAGTTAGAGTTAGGAAAAATTATTACGATTACAGTCTAGCTCTTTGCATTAAGATTGTGGGCTACTTAAGACTTGACTGCTAGTTAACATAGCTTACTCGACTTGAAATGATTGATGCCAACTATGAATCACCTTTCTAGAACAATTCATAATCATAAGAGGCTTTTTCATAGCTCAATTTTAAAAACCTTATTTGAGACAGAGCCTAGACTCCGTGTTGTGCTTGTTGAAAGCCCACAGGGGTTATGGACAAAAATTGGCTCAGTGTCCTTGGGCATACTTCATCACATCACACTTGCCTGCTGTTAATAGTGACGTTAAAAATTCTAGCACATTGGAGAGAAAACATACGCCCTCAGGCGCTTTGGTTTAAATAACTTTGTTATTCTCTTTAACACGATTCTTATCGAAGTTTTTTCAGCCATGTAGTATTTTGAAATCAATAACACCACAACTTGTAATTCTGCTTTTACACTACACAAACCACGCAATGTGAATGTTTTTTTATATGTTTAATTGCTAGTTTTTTTTGCGCTATTGGTTTGCTGCCCTTTTCTTATTTTTTTCGAAATGAAGTGAAGAAAAATTTCATTAGTAACAGCTGCAGTAGACTGTTATTAAGATTCTACCACTTGTTACTGTGTGATTTTGTGATTTTTTGAATTGTGCACATGCATTCACTTTGTGTTTTAGAATAATGGTTAACGGCAATTAATCTCGATATCTTAATCTTAATACAAATCGTTATATCTGCCTAGGTAACAGTCCTACTTTACGTAATAAACTAGTATCACTTTACCATTTAAGGTAACTCTGGTCTTCAACTTGGGAAATGTGCCCGAGGCATTTCATTTTCGGAAAGATTTTGCCTATTTACATCCCCTTTATCAGTATGCTACTACAAAGAAATTAACTTCAAACAAACGAAATATTCTTACCAAGAAGCTCTAACAACTAAAGCTATAGGTGTAAGAGAGAGAGAGAGAGAGAGAGAGAAGGTCGTTTCGAGAGGGGAAAAAGGAAAAGAACGAAGAAAGTAGATAGTAAAATGTAGTGGAAAAATCTACTCACCAGATTCAACAATAATGAGGCAGCCTGATGCTAGAAGTAGCGCTAAGTGCAATCGTGTTGCAGTCCACATTTTTGCCGGATGGCTTCGACCTGCGAGAATTCCCGCAAGCAACCAAACCAGCTTGTTCTTGTGGATTGTCGATTCAACAGTAGACGCCCTTTTCTTCTTTCAAGTGAAGAAATTCACATATGATGATCGATAAATATAGGAATTGTTAGAGATAAACTCCCTTTCCAACTGAGTTTGATTGACAGTTGCATAATGAGTCATTTTATTTCTTTCTTGTTCACCCCAGAGCTCCAGGAGAGCGGAAGGGACGGTAACACAAATTCAACGCCAACAATTGATTATTTTCTTATATTTTCACCTTCTTAGCTGACATCACAAATCGTTATATTGTATCTCCATGACAGGAAGAGATATTTGAAGGTTAGATATTAGGGCTACCGTGTAAATTGTTTGTAGGCCTTCGTTATTGGAGGCTCTGTGGGACCTGGTGAGAAAAGACACAACGTCTAATATCTATAAAATATGCAAAATGCAGTGGCGTGTAATTTTGCACTTCTTATATTTATGGTGTTCACCGCCAAAATTGTGTCACAGGGCATTTGCATCATTCAGTTTTGGCATTACTTTGATTTTGATGCTAAGTCAATTGTCAAGATTTTATGTTTAGCGACAACTCACTTTTGATGTCAATTCTCAAATCGTGTTATTTTAGTCCCAAATTCTTTTTGATGTCTGAACACAATTGTGATTTAAGCAATGAAACTAGTCCTTACCTCGTTCCGAAACCCAGTATCAATATTCAAATTCTAAAATTACCCTCTACCGCCAAAAACAAAAACAAACTAAATTTCCTGAAAATGTAAACAACAATATAATTAATTATCTATTTATTAAAGGGCTACATCAATGTAAAATTCTTCAAATAACTTTATAAAACCAAACTTGTGTAGTTCTTTTTTTCTTCCTCTGTCCAGCACCCCTTCTTTGATTTTTCACTTTTTGTTATCATTCCTTACTATTCTTTTTCAACCCTTCCCCCCCCCCAAAAAACCCAAAAACAGAAAATGGGAAACATTGAAATTAATAGCCTTGCCCGGTAATCTTTTAATCAATAATTATTATTTTCTCAGTGGCGAATACCTTGGAACCACAATGGCGCTGGGGCACTGATAAGTAATGGAACATACCGATGATGAAAACACTTTAGCAATATATTCCAATGTAGGGCACTCCAACCCACCTGCCATAGACACCCAACATCAAATGCTCCTTCCTAAAATTATTTTGTATATTCGGTATTTATATAAAAAGTGTAAAGAATGATATGATGAAAAATTTAAAGATATATAAATTCGATACACATCTATAAGGGACTGAATGTGCTGTGGGTGTCATTAGGTTTCAAATGCCTCATTATTTCTTGTTTTATCTTATTTTCTTTTCATATAAAAACCGAAGTTAACTTGAAACTTTTGATTCCGTTCTTGGCTAGGCCTACTCGCTGGTGGCCTACAGTCCTCGCCAAAACTGTTGAGACGAATCTGTCTAGCACAACTTCTGTCTTTTTAAGCCTCCCCCTCCCCCAATTTCAATGTTGTCTGAGCTGGTTCTAGTGTATTTTTGTTTTCCCTTACTCTGGCAACAAATCACCTCAACATTCAACATTGAACCGGGGGGAGAGGGGAATACAATTTAAGAAGTTTTAAAAATATAGTTTCACTGATTCAGCCTCTTTTTTGGCTTTGTCTCAAGAGGTTTTGGCGAGGATGGTAGTCTAATGGTAAAGAGCATGACATGAGATGAGATATGGCATGAGATGGTAGTCTCATGTAAAAAATTCGTTGTTGTTCGTGCCTGTTCAAATGCCAAAAAAAATTTCGTTTCTTATAAAAAAATTCTTAAAGAATTCTTCCTCGCGTCTCTTTTGATGAAATTTAACATCGAGGTCAAGTTAACGAGGCCTGGCACTTTTTATGTTTTCAAACTAGCAAACAGATGGAAAAAGCATTAAAAATGAAGGGGGGGGGGGGACTATTAGCGATGCTGCTTTGCTCTCTCTCTGTAATCAATCTTTAAAAAAAAAACATTCGTATAATAAGGTGTGTATCTATAAGCGTCGAAAGGGGGGGGGGGGATAAACAATGTTTTACTTCTTTTTACTGCACAAGTCTGTCTATCTGTCTATAAGCGCTATAATCATTTTTTCATATTGATAAAAATGAAGGTAATCACTTTCCCGCATTTCGTGTCAACTTAAAGGAAGTGATCCAAAAAAATCTCAATTTCCGTTATTTTTTGAAGTCTTGAGATATTACTGACAGAAGAGTGCCGACCTCGGGGTTCGCCTGACGGCGACTCTGAGCAAAAGACAAATTAGGAATACGGATATTGGAGTCAGAAATCATGAGATCGAGGTGCTAAAAAATGCTGTGGCCAAAGCAATGGTAATAAGCCATAAAGATTTAGGGCCTGGACGCACTACGCTGTAACTAAACTCTCACCAAGTTAGTCAAAGCGTAGCTACTAACAGCAAAATCTATTATGTGCCGTGCAATCAATCACATTTGCTAGATTGAAGCAAGAGCATGCGCAGTGCTGAAATGTAGAATGACTATCGCTTATCCCCGCCCCTTTCCTTTAGCAGTGGAGGCATGGCAAGTCATTAAAGGTGCTGTGTGTTTGCATTAAGTCGTTAATCCTTGGATAGAGGAGATCGAAGGTAGCACTCTTTGATCTTAGTGAAAAATTCAGCAATTAACTCAAGAGTTCGTGAAGATGCAGTTTTGGTGAACGCACTAGCACCGACTTTATATTTGCATAGGGTCTAGGTCTAACCGGAGTAAACAATGAGACAAAAGAAAATTAGGTACTATTAGTCATGAAATATTAGCTGTAGTGCGTTCAGGACCTTAGCCTACCTATGTTTACAGTAGGCCTAAGGCAATGCGTGATCATCCTTCCAATAGACGTCACTCACGCATTAGAGGGATATCGGAAGTAACGTGTATGGTGCCCAAAGCAGGCCTACCTAACAAAAGATTATGAGCATTGCAGTGGAGAGCCATTGGTACCTTTTCGAGTATTTTGCCCATCACCATAGACAGATTTTTTGTATCAATTGCTTAAGTATTAAATACAAAGAACAAAAGCCTGACAGTGGAAAACTGTGGCTAAACACCCATGTTTGAATCAGTTGCAGTTCCGCCCTGTTGCTTCTAGACAGTATTTAACACTTGGCAGCGAATGAGAAAAGTCGGCCGCAAAGCCGGCAACAATAACCCAACAACCCTGAAAGCATGCTTGATTCCAGAAAGTGATTTACCAATCACATCCACGCTTTTTGCCGTCATGCGTCTTGATTGGTCCCTAATGTTGAGTCAGGCTTCGATTATAACATAGTATACAGTTTACTATACACCCAATATTACTATTTTGATTATATTGAGTTAGATTTGTAATCGTATCATCATATTTGGGTTAATAAACTTGTTACTGTACCTTAGTCCTTTCAAATATCGGGTCATACTCAGGCGTAACTCAACGTAAGCGCCATGATGAACATCAGACTAAAAAACCTTTCACTGATCAAATATTTTGAGCCTTTACGTCATAAAACTTTGTTGGGTTTAACAAACGCTTATGAGAAAGTGCAGCAAAATATAATCGCACCAACCCTTACTTACAAATTACCATAATGCGCAAGTTAATGT
Source organism: Chrysaora fuscescens (assembly GCA_009936425.2). Lineage (NCBI taxonomy): Eukaryota > Metazoa > Cnidaria > Scyphozoa > Semaeostomeae > Pelagiidae > Chrysaora > Chrysaora fuscescens. The sequence goes on along the minus strand of JAACYV020222865.1, from coordinate 25,163 downwards.
CCTAAGCTTCACCTCTACTTTCAAAACTTCCCTAAACTTGCTGCACTAGCAGCTAAGCGCCAGCGGGCAGAAATGAGTAGGTAGGTGCACTACTTTCGACGTTTCGACCCAACTAATGTTAACCCTATCGTATCAGTGACGACTTGAGTGGACATACCAGTTTAGGGAGAATTTTTATGCATTAGAAAGAGCTATCACAGTAGAGAAGGATGACGCTAACAAAACATCAATAACCTTTGTTTTGGATGACATCATATCAGTCGCCATTGAAAATGCTGGCTTCCAGGTGGTTACTTTCTGTACCTTGATTCGAGAGGTTTTCTTTCGGCCCATTACAGGTGATCGATTCTATTAAGATCAATCACTCCAAATAGACAGTTGTTTAACTAGCGGCAGGCTACAAGACCAACATTGACACCAATGGCTAATTTGCATACCTCGTTTCGAGGCATCGCAATGACGTTTCACAGGTATAGTCACTGTTATCCAGGTGGATGCTCAAACGTTTTCTCCCAATAAAAGGCATACCCCCACCCCCCTCCAGCTATATCATTCAAAAAATATAATAATTACGTACCATAATTAGAGTAGCTACTACACTGCAACTGCGTCGCTATTTTTTCATTGAAAATCATCCCAATCATCTCTCGAAAAAACTAAGCACTTGTTCTATGTAGCTAACCTTGCTAACAAGGATATTCTAAAACAACCTCAGCTTTTCTAATGCCTTAGGATGGCACATTTGAGCACCCCTGACAGCAAAATAGCAAGCAACTAAAATTCACAAAAGAACCCACAAGATTAAAATATAAGAGCAAAGGAGGACACTTGAGAAATACAACAATTTTAAGACATTTTTGATTATGAAATCCACCCCCTAATCCCCTCCCAACTGTATGTTACATAATGGTCCTTCCCCGCGCGCGCCATACAAAACAATTAAAACAATATTATCTGAAAGATCGAAAAGATTTATACAAAGTACAAGTTTAATCTAATCTATAAAAATGTCCTTAAAAGATCAAACCTTTATAAGATTATAAGTTCAGCTTTAAATGATCTTATGAGAAGCAAACCGGGCCAAGCTCGATTCCAAATTCTTCATCAGCATCAGCTACGTCAAAGACAGCAATGTCAGTGACAGGGAGTCTTGAAGTGGCTTTTGATTCAACTTCAAACACGGTCTTGTGCCATTTGCCATCCTTGACCTAAGATAAAGAAAACAAAATTCAGATATACCCTCAGTATATGAATACCATACAATATTCAACCATTTTGAAACGAGTTAACTGTTAGACTGTTACTAACATACACGACGAAGACCAACGTAATAGACGAATATCTGAAGACCAACTAAACGAATATCTGAACCCTAAAATACATCAGTTGGATTTATTCAATCAAGATAATGAAGATATATTCAACCCGCCCAGGTGGTCATTGCAAATTCACTTATATACTACGTATGTAATACTTGCACTGTGCAATGCTAACAGTCGAAGAGGGTCTAATTGACTAGAGCTAAGGCCTTTAATACTTGCGTCAGGTTTAAACTTAGATATGCTAAGTTCACATGCCGTTTTATGCTAAAATACATTTTTAAGGCATTGAACATGATGCACTTACATTGCAGCCGTCGAACATCACTTTCGGCTTATTCTTGATGTGGGCACCGTTATGCATCTCAACATTATCATCGCTCATGAATTTTACAAAGGTCTTCTCTTTGCCTTCGGTATTCTTGAAGGCATGCGAATTGCGACAATGATATGTGATGTTCTGACGCACTTTCAGGCTGTTCAATCGCAAATGTCTCAACTGAATCTCATCAGCAATGTAGTTGACCTGAAAAAAATCGACTTAGAATTTAATGGGTTATTGTAAACGAATGAGCAGAATTACAACAGAGATACAGCATTTGAAAATGAGACGACCTTGTTGACGTTAATCTTGAAACCCAATCTTCAAGGAAATAAATTTTTTTGTCCTCTAAAACCAACACGTTTGAAAACAAAATACATTTTAAACGTACACATGAACGAGCAAGATCAAAAATCCTGGCGTTTGTGGACTAATCCTTGCACTAGTAAAAGTAAACACACCTTCTCTCCAACTAGTTCTTCCATCATCCATCTAAAGCCATCATTTCCAGAGTTGACCCATTTCTTTTTCTCATACATTCTTGTTTTTGGATAAAGGCAGGTTTCTCCATTGGTAAAGTTACAGAACACCTTGAAGCCATCATTGACACAGCCCATGTTTGGATCCACCCAGTATTCACCTAAAGGTTCACAATTATAACAAAATATTAGAGTAGTACAATCAATCATAATTATCAGCTAATCCCATCAGAAACACATTATTGACAGTATTTCAGGGCATGTACCAAGCAGTAACTTGTTAAGAAGACAAAACTCAAAGAAAGAAAGAAAAAGTTAGTGTGAAATGGTTTTTGAAAAGCTTAAACTATGATGATCTTCTTGATTAAGTCAAGTGCACCTTCATGCACATCAGCCTTATTACAGAGCTAGCCTAAAATGACATTCTCACTCACCATTTTTGAGTTCTGCGAAACAGGACTGAAGATCTTTGCATGTTTTTCCAGGGAAAGCTTGACTACCATCAGGGCTCTGCATGGCTTGCATCTGAATCTCAAGCAGGCTAAGGAATTTGAATACTCCATAGTTGTCCTCCTTAATAAAGATATAAAACAATAAATTGAATATCTTGACCACTGCTGCATTATAAAATGGAAAAAACCTTCCCAAAAAAGAGCTACTAATTCCATAGAATCAATCTCTCTCCATTGCTAAAATTTGATAGCCTCCTAAATCATTTTTTTAATCATTTTAAAAATCTTTTTTCAACTCAATTTCATGTTATTCAAATAGTTTAATTACAATATATATGTTATACAATAATGTTATATGATAAATCTAAGGTAAATAATTAAAACTACTTGGGGACACTTGAAAAAAAAACAGGTGGGCTATCTGGCCAATGACCCCTTTACAATTTTTAAAAGGATCTTATTAAAAATTGAGATTTAAAATAACAGTAACATAACAACAGTAAGATGCAAAAACAGTAAAATATCACTAACAACTATGTTTATAACTACAACTACAAATAAGCAAATCAGTGAAAAATAAAAAATAAAAAATAAAGGGTGGAGTATAAAATGCTATAGTAGCGCCCAGGGGAATTCCCTAGCGATAAATTTTGATAAGATTGAAAAAAGAATTGTTTGTGTTTTAGTAGGTAATATTGTTGTCTTACTTAAAACCATTTCTAAAATAAATACATCACAAGACTATACATTCTCACTTGAGTTTACTCACCTTTGTAACTTCATTCTTGGTGCTTTGTTGCTCATTATCTTTGTCACTTCTGTAATATCGTTGTTGATAGTATCCATAGTATCCATAACCTGGTCCCTTTTCCAAATTTCCAATTTGAGGATAAGGTACTCTAATGTTACCAGGCCCAACTCCACCAGATTGTCCTAGCGCTCCAGGTGGGCCAGGTGGACCTGGAGGTCCAGTGTATCCATCTTCACCTGATCTTCCCCTGGGTCCAGTAGAGCCTTTCATTCCAGAATTACCAGCTATTCCAGCATCTCCAGGAGATCCATCAGGTCCAGCCCTACCAGTTGGTCCTTTTGGTCCCTAGAATAAGAGCCCATTCTTAAATTATATGAAAGACTTACAAACAAAGTATAGTTCTTGGGTCCTAGAAATAGCCTGGGTTCTAGATTTGTCCATCATCCTTCTTAGAAACAAAAGCCTTAATACAGATTCACTAGAAGAAGATTTTTCAACCATTATCTTACAATTTTGTTATGATAATTAAAAAAAAAAACACTTGAAATTGATAGCATTTCATAGAAGATTTTTATTCTGTGAAAGAATTAACTGTAGATTATGAATGGAAAATTTGCCCTTGAAGAAAAAGCTGACCAGATTGAAAAACAGCAAAAGCTTCATATTAGCAGCATACTGTATATCAGTGGATGTTTTCTATGATTTTAACAATAAACACACAATGAAAACTTACCAGGGATCCAGTCTTTCCAGCTATTCCATCATTACCCTGGTCCCCAACCATCCCAGCTTGGCCTGGCTGTCCTCTCTGGCCCTTATATCCACGCCATCCTTTGTCTCCTTTTGCTCCATCAGCACCATCTGCTCCTGTGAAGCCCTTGACTCCCTGAAGACCTATCTGTCCTCTGTCACCTAGCATGCCATTCTCACCTGTTTTGCCAGATGATCCCTATGATAATGAAGACCAATATTCAATTAGCAACAAGAACAGTGTTTTAAGCCAAAATACAGCTTCATAAATTAACATATATAGTCTCTTTTATACTCAATAGTCTCAAAATAAAATAAAAATTGCGTTTGCCTTGATGCCTTAGTTCTTTGAAAAATTCAATTTCCTGTTTGCGAACAATGGAGTAAAAAAATCGTAAGACTTAAGACATAAGACTAAATCCTCTGTAATCAAATTTTGGTTTAACTATATTACATTGATACTTGAAAGTGATGTCAGTTTATACATAGCTAATATGTGCAATTAATCACCCTTTTTCCTGGGCCTCCTCTGTTTCCTTTAGCTCCTGGGCTGCCAGGCTGACCTGGATTTCCTTGCTGACCTGCAATTCCTGGATAGCCTACTACACCAGAAATGCCTTTTCCTCCACGTTTACCATCTGTTCCTGGGGCACCATCTTCTCCTGCTAATCCCTAAAGTAAGATATATTTAAAAAAAGAATATAGTTAGGATATCTTAATGTGATTAAATATCACGCAAAGATTGAAGAACCCAAAAATTATCTTTATTGTGTTACTGCAACAACATACCTCTTTACCAGGTGGTCCTGCAGGTCCATTAGGCCCAGACGGTCCTGAAGCACCCTACATAAATTTTAAAAAGTTAAAGAAAAAATGTGTCACCATGGAGATTCTAGTTCCAATCATAACAGGCAGAATTTACAAAGATAATAAAATACATGATATTTTATACATGCAAAATACAGTATTTACATGAATCAATTGCAACAAATAGATGCATATGAAATCACCACTGTTACAGAGGATCAATTGCTAATTTGAGAGGCAGTAATTCAAGAAAAATAAGGTGATTGGATAAAGAAATAATATTCAACTACAGCTTCTAAAAAATTAAAATTCATTTGTGAAAAACAGAAAATACATTCAATAATCTTACAGATTGTCCTTTGATGCCATCTTTTCCGTTTGAACCATCCTTTCCTGGCTCTCCCTTTTTGCCTGGACGTCCTGAAGCACCTGGGAATCCAGCAGCTCCCATTGGACCCTTTTAAGGCAAAACCAAACAACAAAATCATCTTCCTGTACTTTTAATTTAGAAAAACAAAATCTTGTTGAACTTAAAAATTAAAAAGTCAATGGCAAACTAAGCAACATCAATTTTTCTTTTTGATATTTTCAAAAAATCTAGGATGGGTCAGCACAATATTTGCAATCATAAAATCACATGATTTATAATAAAAAATACATCACATACTACTTACTACATGGGACATCCTAAAGTAGCAAGAGTAGTATAAGTAGTTAGTAGCATACATAATATTCTACTCACCCTTAGACCTGGATCACCTTGGAGTCCAGGAGGACCAGCTGGTCCAGAAACTCCCTTTAGAAAGAGAAAGTTGCAATTACTAAAGGCAGAGAAGATTAACTTAGAGGATTAATTATAAAAATCAGATGTCAAAATTTTATCTAATGCATGACACCAAGAATTACTCCTCTTAAAGGACAACATATATTATCAGCACTTTGATCATGTACAATGCACAAATTATAAACAAGAAATTAGACAATGATGCAGCAATAACATCTGCAGTTCATCGTATTTTTTTTAAATTTAGGAAGGGAATTCCATATATTACTATTATTGAAAAGTGAAAAGTTCTCTGATCTCCAACTTTATAATGCAGCAGAAATCAATATTTTTACTATACTCACTGTTGCCCCATCCTCTCCTGCTTCACCATTGAAGCCATCTTTTCCATTTCGTCCCTGAAAAAAAATTTAAAAAAATTGCATTTGTGGTGGATAGCATTAAAAAAGGACATATCAAGCAACTTTTACTACAAACATTCAAGGCAAAAGCAAGATAATGAAGATTGGTCAAAATAAAAAAGAACATACGGGTGCTCCAGGAAGTCCAGCATTTCCAGGCATTCCACCTTCACCTTTAGCTCCCTTTAGACCATCACCTCCAGAAGAACCTGGTGGTCCAGGTGGTCCAGATGCCCCCTGAAGTAAAAAAGTTGTAAATGTCACCAAAAGATAGTTATGATTGAGCATCCTATAAATCAAGTAACAGGCCTTTATCTGACAGCATTATAAAGTGGTATTCATATGATATGCACTGAATATACAATAGTAGTTATGGGGAATCAAAGTATATTTTAAAAAGGTAATAGGTTACCTACATAGACTTAGATACTTACAGTTTCTCCCCTTGGTCCTGCCTGTCCAGGCTCTCCAATTCTTCCAGGAATACCCTTGAAATAAATAGCTTGTTAAAATTTAGAAATACCTTTAAACATAGGCAAATATGATAAAACAATCTGCATAAGCTATACCCATTTTACTACCTGACTGATATGATAACACTATAAAACTTTCTATTTATCAAAGATATTGCAGATTGGAGATCATCTTTAACTTCTATATCCAGCTTAACTATGCCAAGAACAGAAGAAAGACAACAATGGTTCTGTATTTGGTTCTCCAACGAAGGAAAACAAAGATTTGCAAGCTTGATCAATTGCTCTTGGAAAATTAAGGGGCATGTGCTTAAGGCATTTGCTGAAAAACAGCAAAAAAGCCTTATATATTTTAGACATGACATGCTTAAATTCAGTTATTTTTAACTTAAATATTGAAATGAATGCAACCAAGTTAATTTAAGATACTAAATTAATGAAAATTATTTAATAGGTTGATGATCACTTACACCATTTCCAATTGGCCCCTTAGATCCTTTTTCTCCACCACTTCCAAGCTGACCCTATTAGAATACAGATTACAAAGTTTTAACCTGTTTCGGAATTATATCTCGAATAACTCTCTCAAGTATCTCCTTGTTTTTAGATATTAAATCATCAAAAGAATGTTGAAGTGGCAAAAAATTAAATTCACCTAAATTACACAAGGCAAGTTCTAATTTATGATAAAAGTGATGTGTAACTCTGATATTAAGAAACTTCTTCACTGCCACGTATGCAGAATTTAAAAGCACAGTACTGTAAAATGGGAAACCCATGAAACCAATGTCAAATAAGCATAATTCAACTTACAATTAATCCGCCTGGTCCATCAGGTCCTTTGTCTCCATGAGCTCCACCTTCTCCCTAGAAAGTTTTAAAATACATTTGTGGCTTCAAAACACCAAGAGCTTTAAAAAAAATAAAACACTAGGTGTTACAAGAAATAAAAAAGAAAATATATTTAATATGGAAGATATATATAGGATGATGAATACAATACATCAAACAACAGAACAAATTTCCAATAGGGATACCAATATCATTGTGGCAATCAAATTGAAATGTTTTCAAAAACAATATTATGTTTCAATGCAATCATGTCATTATTGAATCCTGGTTTATGGCTTCTAAAGCAATTTAGACAATACAGCATGTAAGCTATGAATAAACGAAACATCTTTAAAGAAAAAGCCTTAAAAATACCTTGTCCCCACGTTCTCCTTGTGCCCCTTTTGGTCCTTGAGAGCCTGGTGGTCCCTGCAAGGTATCAATTGGAACTTATTACCAGAGACAGGCCAATAACAAATTGTAATGGATACCTTCATTTATAAAAGATGGATGATATAGTTAGGCTTTTCAGTTTCAGTTACAAGAAGAAACAAGTTAACTTCATATAGTTAAAAAAAACTTACCGAAGGACCAGATTGTCCATGTGGTCCACTTGGTCCTCTAGAACCTTTTCCACCCTAGAGATGGAGATCGATTTTATAAGAATACTGCTTACACAAATATTCAATGGTTAGTAGATAAAATATAGGTTGGTCGCAGACCTGCCAAGTCCCTAGGTTTTGACAAGAGTCTCCTGATTTGAAGTGATATCTTGCTCTCTCAATTTTGGTATGTTTTCTCCTTATTTATTAGCACTTATTCTCCAAAATTTCTCAGCTTGTTGTATTTCAATTTGCTTGTGTTTTCACTATAACTACAGCTATCTTTTAATATGACATATGATTTACTTTGTGTGCTATGATGGAGTGAAAAGATAATGGCAAACATAGTTCAGTTTGTCAGATGTCTTAAAATAAAGCAAAACCTAGACCTTCAAACCAAATTTATAACATTCCCAGAATTTTAGAAATGTTGCTATTTGTTCTACATTAGGTTGTTGAAGGTTGAACTTATTTTGCTATTTATCTTGCCAATTCTCTTTTTTGGATAAATTTTTATTTCTTCCTCCTTATTTGTTAGATCTAAGGGCTGGCAGGTCTGTGGTCAATATAGTAATTACACAGTGACATTATTCAACACATGTCAACTAATTTTACATGGGACTTATAGGATTTATTAGCAGCTAGGGACAAATCAATGAAATAACTTACAGAAGCCCCTCTTTTGCCAGCAGGGCCAGGGTTCCCTGGTCTTCCATCATCACCTTTAGGGCCAGCAGGACCAACCACTCCTCTTTGGCCATCTGCACCATCAGGTCCTCTGGCAGCATCTTTACCATCTGTTCCTCTCTCTCCCTTTAAACCTCCATCACCCTTTTTTGAATACACATAGTAAGATTTTACATGAATTTAACTGGATTTCTATATTTTTTGTATATAGAAAAATAGAAAATACTTTAAGTATTTTTCAACCTCAAACCACACAACTAAAAATAGTAAATAAGACACAAATGCAACATGCTAAATAGGTGTGGCTTATACATAAAAATCACATGAATATAAGATAAAAGAGTTCTTCCTGACAATATTTTGCCTCTTTCATTGACTATTTAAATTAATTATTACCCTATCTCCTTTGGGGCCATTCTCTCCAGGCTGACCAGCTGGACCAGTAGGACCTGATTTTCCAGCTACACCAGAAGGTCCTCCAGTTCCACGGGGGCCTTTGTCTCCCTGAGAAAGAAAACATGTTTTAATAGACTTGCATTGTAATTCAGAAACATCATTGTTGTAATCTAATAATGATATGTAATCTAATATATCTATAACAATCACCTACATATTACATTCCGTGCTACTCTTTAACAATACCAAATGCATAGCTTTAGCAGTTATTGGTAAGCAAGGTAACATATTTTAGGCATCAAATTGAAACTTACTGTGGCACCATCTAAACCAATATCTCCTCTTTCACCTGGCAAACCAGATTGGCCCTGCAACAAAATACAGCATCTTCTTACAGAAAGCAAAATTCATTAAATACAATTCAAGTCCATTTATATGTAGGCCCCAAATTATTGTAAAGTTTATTTCTGATGAAGCATAAGCGAAACGTTAAACTTGAGTAATCTATATTTTAAATTCTCAATTCAAGTTCAGATATCAGTTTTGTTGATTTTGTTCTCACATTAAATATTTACATACAGTTTCTGTTCTGGAAGTTTATCTTCATTTACTTTTATATATTACTGTCCTTTCAAACATATTGATTCCTTTCGAGGGTAGCAAGCTAATTTAGCCATAACTCAATATGACACACAATATGACACAATATTTTGGAATAAAAACATTAAAAGTGTGTAATAACAGCAGACTACAGCCATATAACACCTAAGAATGTAAGCCAGATA
>JAACYV020222865.1:0-13476 GCA_009936425.2 Chrysaora fuscescens | reverse complement strand
GACATTTCCCAGCTTCCAGGCGTATTAAAAAGCTAACATATTCATATTGAAAACCATTCAAAAGGGCAGAAAATAGCAATCAAATATTTGATTCACGCTGTGGCATAGCAAGCATTTTAAAAGTTTTGTTAAGAATTTACCTCTGGTCCACGTTTTCCATCCCTTCCTGCTTGTCCATCTTCTCCAGCTTGACCCTAGAAAGAATTAATTAATCAATTAATTATCACCTTGTCCATGAGACATACAACAGCTTCAAAAAATTCAACAGTAACTTAATGAAGAAACAATAAGCAATAGGGAAGAATTCAAAAGATAGAGAACAGATCAAACTAAAATTCTGAACACTGCAGACACATAAGGCTGCACGTAGAGCATACTGCTATGTTAATAAGTTTCTATACATATATGTCAGTTACCATTTGTCCTTGGGGTCCAGCTTCACCATTGAGTCCAGGAGCACCCTAAAAGTATTTCAAAAATTGCAACATGAAACAGAATCTAAAATGACTTAGGGTACATCTAAATATCTCATTCATGTTTAGCAAAAATTAACATTACCTATAGCAATGTTCAGCATTTCAATAATATCATAATTTTTTAATTCAACCTTAAAGTGCTCAATTTCAAAATTAACTCTGATAGCTGGTCATTAAGGCCTTTCTTCAACCTATAAGTTAGTGCAATGTCACTGGCCAGTGCAATGCAAGTGTAAACAAAGCACTCATGTCTTACCATTCCTGAGTAAAAAATGACATAAAACATTTCTTATTACTTACAGTGGATCCTTTAACTCCCTGTGGGCCAGTCAACCCTCTGTCTCCAGCTTCTCCCTAGTAACAAGATAATTTCAGAATTCATTCAGACAATAATTATACATAGTTAACAATATTTTTTCTAAATTAACAAGAGGTACCAGAACGGATTCAGCTATTGTCATCACCATTACAGGGAGAGCCTTGATATACTTTACCAAAAATAAATCACAAAGCACTAATCGTTAAAGTCTGTAATTTTTGTTGTCTAATTCTAAGTATATATGCTGGAATTATTTTACAAATAATGACCAACACTACACTGCATTTATAGAATTCACAGAAAATAAATTAGAACTTACTTTTGGGCCTGCTCGGCCAGCATGGCCAGTTAACCCAGGAAGACCAGAACGACCCTGAAAGTAAATTCAACAAATATATAAAATAATGATTAGAAATAGACATTGCAATGACAATAGTACGTATAAAATAACAATAGTACATAATGGGAGAATGAAAGCTACTTTAAAGGAATAAAAAATAAAATGTATTACTTTTCACTGTAAAATGTTCTTATCTGACTGTAACATGTTTGATGAAACACATAATCATGAAAGTTGTCTTCTCTTCTTGTCCGATCTAATATGTAAGGCTTTAAATAATTATACAGATACATAAGAACTATAAATACTCACCCTGTCTCCTGCAACACCAGGCATTCCAGTTGGACCTTCTCTTCCTTGTTTGCCCTAAAAACATTAAATTCATCAAGTTTATCATGGAATAAACATAAAGCCAGCCTAACAAGAAAAAAATGGATAACTATAAATGAACAAATAGCTAACTTACGGATTAAGTGTAGAAACAGATTACACAATATAAAGAGTTATAACAAAATCCAAGTTTTACCCTTCTTCCAGTGGGACCAACTGTACCAGGTGCACCAGGTGAGCCTGGATCACCAGATGATCCTTTTATGCCTTGGGGTCCTTGGCTTCCCTTTTGGCCAATTTCTCCCTAAAACATAAATATTTTCTTAATTAGAACTTGCCAATACAGTTACACAAGGATGCAATTTATACAGCACAACAAAAAACATTGCAGTCAAAGAAAAGGGCTCATTAAGTTAACAAAAAAGTGCCTATCACTTCATGGATTTTTCAATCAACTATCATTTTGTTGAAAATGAAAAACAAAATCTTACAACAGGTCCTTGGTTTCCTTGGGATCCTTGAGCACCACGAGAACCCTAGAAAGAAATCACCTATATCTTAAATATAAGTTTTCATAACTTAAAATTGGTCTGACAGAAAATCTACCAATATATTCTCTAGGCTCTTTCTAAGGAAATTATATTGTGATTAATACAATGCATGTCAGATTCATTTCCCTGAGCAATAGCTATCAAAAAAAGAAAAATATTTTTACTTAGAATAAAGTTCCACATCGACACAAATAAGTAAAAATAAATATTTCTGAGAAGCATGAAAATGGAACCTTTTCTCAGTCAACAATATCATGGCATTAAATTCCAAATTATATGGGGACCAGCTTCAATGATAGACCGATATAACTAGAGGCCAAAATATTGGTAAAAATATACAATTTTTATTTCACAGCTGATATTGCTTGTCTAAAGCTGATTTGGGCATGAAAGAAATTAACGCTTTCAAGAGTTCATCTCTTGTTTCCAAAATCTAACCCTTAATTTTGTATCAGAAGTCTAAGTTGCTGATGAGTATGTGAGTATGTAAAATCAACAACTTACTGGCTTTCCTTGCTCACCAAGTGGCCCTAATGGTCCTCTTGGACCAGGATCTCCCTAAAATTAAGAACAATGGCTTTCTGTATATACAGTGATTTCAGAAGATCTTCTAATCATAAATCTAAAAGAAATGATTAGGTCCAAAGGTGTCAAATATAAAATGGTCACCAGGTATCTCGAGCAACAGTATAATAAAAGGTCACCACAAAAGGATAAACTTGGAAAGAGTTTGATCAGTGACACTGGCGTTAGGCCTGTGTACCAAAGGTCGAATAATCGATAATTGGTTGCCTGTTCGATCTTTCGTTAGCAAGCCTGCAGAATGATTATTCGATTCTGTCTGAATAACCGAAGAGTTTGACTATTCAAATAGCATGGCTTATAGAATAGTTGAACTATTGCATGACTGATTGAATATGATGACCGATCAAAGGTTTGCAGCATTCGAATACAATGACTGACGTCACCAGTTCCGTATTCCAATTTCGAATATACAATGACTGATCAAATCATTTGAGTATTCGAATGTAGGATGACTGATCAATCAATTCCAGGATCAATTAAAGTAATCAATTTTGAAAAGGTTGTGGAAGGGATGTTTCTGCAAGAATCAAATGCATTAACCTGTGTTTCTTTTTATTTCAAAAATGAAAATTGCGATCATTTTAGAAAAATGCTTCTCTGTGGGGAACATAAGGATTACCGGTAGTAAAATAAACAGAATTATGTAAAACATTTAAACCTGTTGTGTTATTTTTGTACACACATTTTTATGAGCTGTCACATAACAGTGTACTACCGGAAAAAATAGAGCCAAATATTTGAGTACTTGAAATCTTCTATGTGGACAGATCTAACTGAATATGATATACATCGCATACAAATTGACATACCTGTGAAAGAGAATTAAGCTAATAGTTTACAACACTTACCATTGCACCTTTTCGTCCTTGCTTTCCTGTAATCCCAGTAGGTCCAGCATCTCCACGTGAACCCTTTCGGCCTTGTGTTCCAGATTTTCCTCTTTCTCCTGTCTCACCTCTTCCTCCCTGAATACCTTGTGATCCTGTCTCACCCTTTTCTCCTGACTTTCCTGTATTACCTGGAGTACCTTGAAGTCCAGGGGGACCCTAGAGAATCACAGAATTCACATATGAAAATTTATAACAGTGGTCAATTAAATTGAACGAGGATTTCGCATTCAAAATTAAGAAAAAATTAAGAATCCCCCAAAGATAATGCCTAAATGTTCAAGAAAATGCCTGAATTGTCTGCATTTCGGTAAATTGCCTTAAAGAATACTTCAGTCCTAATATAAGCTCTAATGAAGACAGGTTTTAACATAAAAATGTTACACTTGTTCAGGAATGGATAAAATAACCCTCATTGCACCTGCCTATATGTAAGATAAGCTCATCGCAAAGTAACCAATTAGTGAAATGTCAAATCAATCTTTAAGAAATCAAGATCACTAAAAATACTCACAGGAACACCAGATGCTCCTATTGCACCATCAAGACCTTGATTTCCAATTGGGCCTGGTTTACCAGTAGAGCCTGGAGGTCCTCTTGGGCCAGTAGCTCCCTATTAGAGAATCATTGAAGTTAGAAACTGTAGGAACATACAATGGTTGATACTAAATGCCAAGATTGTTGATTTAACCAGGCCTTTTTGTTTGAATCGTGCAATGGCAGGCCCATGCATAGGCACACTCGTCAGACCTTGTTGTTTATTTTTTAGTGGGCGTCTGATGGATCACCCACCATATTAAACAATTCTTTAGATAATGAAACCAGGCAAGTGAAGAACCATGCATCTTCAAAAACTTTGTTGTGACAAGGCCAAGGTGTGCAACTGTGGGCCTCAAACAACAAGGCATGCAAAATCCTTTTTATTGTTTACTGAAACATTTATTGACATAATAATTAAACTCTTACGGTTGGTCCTTGGTCAGCAACAGCTCCTCTGTCACCTGATTCCCCATTGGCACCATCCTCTCCTGGGCCTCCCTTTAGTCCTGTTTGTCCTCGATCTCCCTAAAAAAATTAAAAAATAAAGTGCATAGAGATTATAATCAAATTTTCCTTACCAATCAAGACATAAAGAGCATGGGTATTAAATGATTATGGACATGCACATATGTGGAACATCGAAACTTTGAAATTGCATATTCTGAGGTCAAGTGTACATCTTAGCAAACATTGACTTGGTTTAATAAGCATATTCTTGTGTTTGCATTTTAAAGAAAAATATAAAAAGAAGCTTAATGGAAAATCTTTTTGGAGAGCTTTCTATCTCAAAACACAGCCCCATTTGATAAATTTGAAAAAATAATAAAGAGATCTATTGTCATGTTTATAATACAAATTCTTATATCATCAAGCAGGTAAGAAGAAAAGTCAGCTTATCTTGATCTGTGCTCTGCATTCCTACATACATAGTCACACATTTATACAGGCGATTCTAGCAAAAGGTCCTAGGCCTGTACATTAGCTCGTATTCAAAAGAATAAAATACATAAGGTAATATGAAATAATGTAGAATATTTTTGTTGCAATGTAGCTGGCGAAAAGACAGAAATTAGTCTTGAGTCAGAAAAGAGAAAAAAGCAGCTTTGGTGACAAACTGGCAAATGAAAACGACTGTTACCTTTAATCCTACATGTCCAGTTTTTCCTGGTTCACCAGGAACACCAGAAACACCCTATAAGCGAGGAATTATACATAAATAATCTATATCTAGTCTTAAAAAATATTAGTGCTCAAAATATTTAAAACTAAATCAAAATAGTGTTTTTCACACTGCTACACAGCCATGAAGTATAATTGAAACCCAATTTTAACACAATTAACAACTTTTAAATCAGATTATTCTTATATTCTAATTCTTAACTTTTACTAAAACCATCAATTTGGAATTGATCAAAATACAATGCCTTGCAACTTATGATTTGGTGCCAAAACACCAAAAAAGGTGAATTTTTCAGTGCAATCTAGTTTCACGTGGGAATAACAACAAACCAGACCTGAGGACCAGGATCTCCTTGTGCTCCTGGTATGCCTGGTTCACCTTGCTGTCCCTGGAAACAAAACAAACATACTATTGAACCACACATTTTAGCACATTGGTCAGCTCAGTTTGACAGGATAAGGAGCTATTTTTAAAGTAGGAATCATGGGAAGATCTGGAAACAATTTAACAGGCAGATTTTGCAGTGGAGAAGAAAATTTCTCTTGAGAAACAGTCTGTCTGAAATGTACTTATATACTGCTGTTGGTATTTCACTTTTATGTCTTCTATGTATTTGAAATACCTAACTATGAAATAGTATATACCAAATTTGATTATTGTATTGGTTTTTTGTTCTTGTTGACTGCACTTTGATGAGTAATATACCCCTGCATGGTTTTTAATAAAGAATCTTTATAGAATTTATTAAAGATTGTGAATTTGTGTAAATAACTAAAAAATTAAACTTGCGTTGATCTGCTAGTTTCTGATTGTACTAACTTCAATAAAATTGTAAAATCAAATTATATAACAACAAACTTATAGTTAACATACATCAATTCCATCTTTTCCTGGTTCTCCTGGAGGTCCATTGGGTCCTTTTGGCCCCTTAGAGGAAAAAATTTTTGTATAGATCAATTGTAATCTAAACTAATATATCTAATATCTACTTTAAAACACAAAACCAGTATTTTAATTACACACATCAGTCTTTGTGATATTCATTTAGCTTGAATGAAAATGAAAATCAATAGAAAGAAACTTTCTTACAAGTTTATACATCATTCAAAAGAAAAAACAAATAACATACTATATCTCCTATTTC
Organism: Chrysaora fuscescens; assembly: GCA_009936425.2. Lineage (NCBI taxonomy): Eukaryota > Metazoa > Cnidaria > Scyphozoa > Semaeostomeae > Pelagiidae > Chrysaora > Chrysaora fuscescens. Next base: position 7,124 of record JAACYV020222865.1, on the reverse strand, counting down.
TCCAGTGGGTCCAAACAATCCAGCCTCTCCTCTGTCTCCCTAAAACATCAAGTTGATAATCATTCTACTCCTGCACCTTTATATTGTCTATTTCTGTCCTCATCATTCTTCCTGTATTGTTCTGTGGTGCTTTCATTCAACCATTATTTGGATAATCATTAAGAATCCATAAAATTTTGTGTCATTTATTTATATATTTGTTAATGTTTGACTGTAATATAAATACAAAATTTGGATTGCTTTTACAGGGATTGAAATAAATATAATAAAACTGTGCCATCAGTATCATAAAAGCCTAAAAATTTTATATTTTGATTAACCATATATAGTTGAAAAAGTTAAAAAAAAAGATACCTTTGGTTTGCATATCAAAATAAAACAAGGCATGTGTGCAATCAAATATTCTATATTACCAAGATTGATTCAGTTTGCAAAATCAAGTAAACTTACATAAGGTCCAAGGGGGCCATCTTTTCCAATTGGTCCAGCCTTTCCCTGTAAATAGATGAGTAAATATTAGTGACAAATTCTTGTTTTCATTAATATAATTGAATTGAAAATGGATTTTGTTAAAAAACAAGTTTCACCTAATTTCTATGCAGGCAACATTGTTACATCCAATTTGAAAGGTAGCATTCTAAAAATTTATTAGACCATTTGCATTCGCAATAAAGCAAAAACATATTAGTGTAACTTCCAAGAGTTGTTAACTGACTGATTCTTGAATTATTAGACACATGATAAAAAAAGTGTTGGTATCAATTCACAACTAAAAGCTTTCTAACATATGATTGTTTCCATACAAATTCAACCAACCAAGGCAAAGATTAAATCATAAGAAATTGCAGTAGAAACTGTTGTTTGGCAAAACAACTTTTAAAGATCATATTTTTCAAAAACAAAACTTTTGAGGTTGAAACTGAATGAAAAATGTTTGAACTATGTTATACTATATTTAACAAATATGAGTAACTGCTTACTGGTTCACCAGTTGTAGGTTGTTTAACTGTTCCCACATCAATTGTCAAAGTACCTACACCTCCTGGTCCTGGTCCCTTGCTCTATAATATTGAAATATTGAACAAATTCAGTGCAATAGAAAAAAATACATGAGAAAAACCAGATGAAAATAAGGGAATATGTTATGTTTTATATGAAATGAATGTTAATTCAGAAGTGGATGTGCTTAACACAATACATTTCTAAATCGCTGGATTATAAATCTTTTAAGAGATTTCAAATAGGAACTGGAAAACTTTACAAATTCTATTTAATAGCAGTCTAGCTAGATTTTAACAAGTAATAACCAGACTTAGTTTTACAACATTGGGAAAATTCAGCTTTAACTGTTAAGTGATCAAACAACTGTCAGTGTCCCATCACACTGTACAATTTTCTATTGAAATTGACTCTTTAACTCCAACCATTGTTTACTCAAACAAATTAACTGCTATAACTCTACAGGGTTGAAGAAAAGAGGCTTGCTGTATGGTTTATCAAAAGTTAAACTTTTGCCAAAATGATGAGTTGAACTCAAACATAGCTTACATCAGCTAATGGACCTGGTGCTGGAATCTCAGTAGAGCCTCCAGAAAGAGCTCCTGGTGGTCCAGGTCGACCTGTTTTACCACGTTTACCCTTTTTACCAGCACCACCACTTTGACCTTTGTCTCCCTTGAAAAAATAAGTTTATTATTTGATAAACTCTACATCTATCAAATACTGACAACCAAATTATCATTTCACTACTTAAATCTAAGTGAAGAATAAATCTTCCATTGGACTGTTATTCAACTGTTATTGCAACCAAAGGCATATTGCTTTGGGTGTAACAATACTGAGCATGCAGTAAATGGCATTTTGACCTCTGGAAACAATTAAAATATATAATATTAACATCTTATCTGCATTGGACAAAAACGCTAGGTGCTATGATCCATGAATTATTGGCCAAAACTGACGTTACCAGGAAAGATTACAAAAAAATCATGCATAGAAAAATTACTGTTTCTCCTTTTGGTCCATCTGATCCTGTAGGGCCTTTAAACCCTGCATCACCCTTAAAGGAAGAGAAAAATATCAAAGTTAAAGAAATTACAATTTTTGGCTCAGAAGTTTATAAAACAGCTTGCTTCACTTAGTCTATTTATTTTTATTTTATCTAATGGAAATTATGACTTGACTACTAGAATTCTCTCACTCACCAGAATAAAATAATATAAACAAACTGATATATTAATCAAAATAGGTAGATATAGCTTTAAATTGATTATGCCATTTTTTAACCAGAACCCTACATACCAAAGCAACCTAGTTTTCTCATCTAGGGTACCTTTATTTTTTCAAATCTATGATTTTTGTTAATAAGTACTGATAAACATTAAATTCATATATATGTTTGGTAAGATAAGAAGACTAATAAAATGATACTAAGAGATGCAGAAGAGACTTAAGCCTTTTCATCTGAGTGTGACTTACAAAATTAAGCAAAACTACACAGTAAGTATTTCTAAATTTCAGAAATGTAGTTTTCTTGAAATTTTCCAATCACAATGTTGTTGGCTTTGTCATTTGCTTCTGTATTTCTTAGTATAGTTAGATAAAAAAATATATAAACATATGTGAAAAAATCCAAATATAAAATTGTCCTCATTTCTGATGTATTGCAAAAACAAATAAGGGGTAGGATCAAGGCAGCATTCCAAATGATCCTAAATTTATTTCACCATATTAGATTTAAAAGCAGAAATAACATGGACAAGAAATAGTAAAAGTCATTAAGAAAGGGTAAAACTCACAGGCTCTCCTTTATCTCCTGGGGGTCCTTTAGGTCCAATAATTGTGGTGAAAGTGGGGACAAAAGCTGGCTGACGGCATAAAAATGAGCACCCATCAGTGCAGCATTTGGAAGTTCCATTGCAATCTTTATCCAGTATACATTCAGTATTCAAGGTTTCTGATGGTGGGCATTCCTTTTCTTCCTCTTCAGGTGTCAATTCAGGGCATTTTCCTGGTCTTTGTGTACCTGGACGACCTTGAAGTTGTGCTGAAAATTCAAGATAACACATTTGATCTTATTAGATCTAAAAACAACCCAAAGCACAGACCTAAGAAAAGAATTATTAGTCAAGTAAGTTGGAATGTTTACCAGATAGACCTATGAATTTCTGAAAAGGGAGCCACCTCAGTTCATAAAATTTTGGTTATATATATTTCTAGGCTGGGGGAATAACTAACCAACAATAACTAAAGTGACAGCTCCTGTTTACCTGTTCTACTTTCGTATAGCTATCTGAGCCGAGCGAGGCTTACCCATTTCTCAACTTTAAAATGATGCACGCAACAACCAACCTCGATCCCAGGGCAAACTGGGTTCGAGGTTGCGCAACGAATGATGACATGTTTGAAGAACTGCAATGACCATGCAAATTTTGGTTTGTTACAAGTAGGTAGAAATTTTAGAAATCCTGAGATGAACTACTGTATCGATTCTCAGACGGGTCTTATAATTTCCTAATAAAAAATCTTCACCATTATAAGTGGTTATATCGGGCTGTACACATGATTGGAGTATGGACAGAGACAATGAAAAATATTGAAGGACTACAACGAATTTTGTTTCATTGAAATTGAACCAAGGAACTGTCTTAGACGATATGACTATTGACTAGATCTAATTCCGGAGGCAACAGGATGGGTTAGACCCTTCCTCCAGGCAGTTTGAAATTAATAACTCCAGCTCACAAAATGTCCTTTGGGCAACTTAGACAGGATTGTAATACGAGACAACAATTGAAGGTCAAGCCTCAAATACAACCGCAATGACCAACAAAGGGCGTTGTATCTTGTTTCCTCGCTTCCTTCAGGAAGTATGCAAGTTGTATGGCTTGTGGGGGTCTCGAGAACAAAGTACTTAAATTCTGCAAAACGTTCTCCTCCGGCGGCTTCTCCTTATTGCTTGTGAAGATGCGAAAATCTATACTCAACCATGATTCTGCCCTATTATAATTATTTTAAGAAATATGGATGAGCCCACAGCACAGCAGGCAAGAAATAAACTTTTATTACAATTTTGTTTATTATAACCAAACAAATTCAATTATTACCTTAAGCCCCTGGCTCGGTGTCGTATGCAAAGCGATCAAATGATAAATCTAAGAGCCTCTAGCAATTAGTCTACCACCTCTCTGTAGTGCCCCGCGGTCTTGCGTAAGGAAAAATTTGCAACATTGATCTCAACCCCAAAAGCGGTTTTACCCAGTATTTCTTCTAGCTGAGTCGAATTTTTAGATCAGAATCTCTTTTAATTCTTCGAATTGTATATTTCAAATAAATCTAATGATAAAAATTCTAATTAACATGAAACAACATGCTGAGTCCACACTTGAACTAGTCAACATTCAACTGAGAAATTTCGCACGGTTTCTAACACCGCCTAAAGGCTTCGAAAGGTTACAAAGGAGTTTTTTGCAACCAAGTTTTTTGCAGTTTTTTTGGAAACCTAGAAATGGTAAAAGAATGCGCTGAGCTTCAGCAGACAGCTTCATCCGACAAAAATCAGTTCTTGTGAAAGTCAGACAGTGTTTGCCTCCAGGCAAAACTATGGTTGGATTGGATCTCTCACGAAATATTTGCTTATATTTGTTTAGGGGTGAGAAAAGCTTGGCTAAAGTTCTTAACTGAGCAAATGAATTTATTGAAGGTTCATGCTGCGAAAACTTAGCAAAATATTAAAAAATAAAAAATCTAAAATCAGAAATTAACAACCAATTTTGTAAGATACGAAACTTACCAGATTCAATAAGAACAAACGCTCCAAGGAGTAGCAATAAAGCCAGTTGCTTGGTGGAGAGACCCCGCATGCCTGGGACTGGCTGAAACCTGCGAGCTATTTCTCGCAAGCTTACAAATCCAGTTTCTCTTCACGATACAATTCTCTCCTCTGCGCTCCTAACGTGCACAACACAGCGAGCGAGTTGCCGAAGGAAAAATAAGATTGAAGCTTATAGAATTCGCCTTATCAAGCTGTGATTGATTGACAGTTAGAATTAGTTTCGCAGTCGAGACTTCCGTTTTTCAGTGAGACTCGCATCTACTCTGTTGCTTGTGTTTCAAGTGTAGATTCGATAGGATTGTAAGTATGCACTCATTTTAATAAGAGCGTGATAATTTTTGGTTGAGGCTCATGTGAGGCTCAGTGTTTTGTAACTTCTTTTAATTATCGGCTCAAATTTTTACATTTTACCTATTTTTGACGTCGTTTCCATTATTTTTGGATCTGAATCTGGGTACGTCAACTTAAACTCAAAAACTTTTTTCAGCAAATCCAGTTAATTATAAATTACGTCATATTATATAGTAGCTTAAATGTAATCATTAATAATAAATTGTGAATTACAAAAAGTTAAGGAAAAGCAACATAAATATTGTTAAATCAGCTGACGGACACATGGAAAAAGCTCAGAACAGAGCTATCAAAGCCATGTTCCCAGTTGACGTGGCTTGATGATATATATCACAAAATTATTTTGGTTTGAATTTTAACAATAACAGTAAGAAGGTAATATAATTATTGAAAATAATTATCAAAAACAGTAAATAAGAAAAAGAAAACAGCACGTACTATTTTTTCATCAAGTTCAACTAGGTTAGGTTTTGTAGAAATTATATTTTATTTAGTTCCAAAGTTTAATACCACCAAATGTAAGAAAATTTCTCTTATAGTTGGTAGATATCGTTTGCAAGGAAAAACCAAGACAGGAATCCTGTCTTGTATTGTGGTGAATAAATAAATAAATACATTGAATACATTGAATAAATAAATAATTTTTCAGAAAATAGGAGCCTCGATACGGCCTCGATGTTAAAGTTCGTTCTTATATAAAGAAGATTGTAGTTGATGGAAGGTTGTTGATTTTTCTAAATGTTAAAATTAGGTTGTCTCCTTTCAAAGAGTATTGTAAAACACCAAATGCAATAGGCCTGCTCATTTTTAAAGTGCCTGATAGGAATAATGATAAAAAGCTAAGAATAATTCTTTGAAATCATTAAATGGTAAAGTGGCAATGAAATAAGCTGATAAAAAGCAACTTAGATGGTTAAAGGGTCGCCCCTCTTTGCACGCTCGGTGGGACTCGGTGCCCCAAAATTGTATAGCAGATATGAATGCTGTACATTGCGTATAACATTAAGTTATCACAAAAGTGACAAAAAGAGTTTACGAAATTTTAGAATGGAAACATCAGCCTGAGCCTGCACGCCTGGGGCTAGTCTATAAAAATCATAATATCATATGATAATCAATAATCAATCATATCATATCAATTCAGTTGTCGAAAATTTAAAATATAGTGTGACAGCATTCCAAATCAAATTGATTGGTCAGTGAATTACTTTGTGAATAAGAGGCAGTGTTCCTGTTGACAAAATTCATGTTGCAAACCTCTCCCTTTCCTTAACGGAAAGCCTTTAAAAAAAGAATTTTGGCTGAGTAATTTTTTCAAACGTGAAAAAACTAAGCCAGGCGCGAACGGGTACAACATTCAAGGTCTTTGTATTGTAACGATTTCTGGTTCTTTGCTATGGAGAGAGAGACTAAAGGTCGATCTCCACTAGACGATTTTTATGACGATCGTCTCAAAAATTCGCGACGACACATGCGCAGAAGAATACAAGTAATCGTCACAAATAAAAAATGCGCTCGACGAAAAGTTGGTTGAGTTCAACTTTTCGTCCCAAAAAAAGCGATCGTCAAAATTTAAACCAATAGCATTTCAGGAGTTCAGAGACAAGGTAAAATGGCTGCCAGCAAACGTATTCTTCTTCAAAAATGTAATATAGTAAGTATGCTGTATGCTTGGTTGATAGCCGCCATTTTTTTGTCTGTTTCGAATCTTTTTTCGAATCTCTTTTCGCTTGATGTAGTGGAGATGGGTGTGCAAAATCGTAGAAAAAATCGTCGCGAATTTTTGGGACGATAGTCATAAAATCGTCCAGTAGAGATCGACCTTAAGGCAAGGCCCGAGGGCCTAAGCCTTGTTAGAAAATACAACTCTTAAATCGTGACCAGTTTCTATCTCATTATCGACGAACTCCCTCAACTATCCTAATTGCATAACATAAAA
>JAACYV020222754.1:0-20642 GCA_009936425.2 Chrysaora fuscescens | reverse complement strand
CGTGCGTTTCTTGTCGAGGTTTTTGTTTGTAATCGTAATTTACAGGCTTAAGCAATGAAAGGTCCAAATACAGATAACATTGAGTGATTTATTAGCTCTATACATACACTTACTTTACTTTCCGTCACAAAGAATTATCATTCTCAATAATGGGATGGAAATAGAGTTCATTGGTGCAAGCATGGATAGGCCAACTTGACTCCATTTTGTTTTTCTGTCAACCGCATTGTCCCATGGAAAAAATCTTCCCGCTGAATTTCAAAACCGAGGCAGATTTTGGTTTCGAACCGAGGCTACAGACTGAGCGAGTTTAAAAGAAGGGAGGACAGATACTTCCAATCTCAGTTTTAAAAATTTATGACGTCATGGGCATAACTCTCCGGGGATCTAGTGCCGACCAACTCTCATTTTCTAAACTTCCAGAGTTCCAGGAGTTACTCCAAAGGGAAGTGTTCAGTATTTTACAGACAGATACATGTCGAGTACCCTTATCCGACATCCCGAATACGGAACAAAATCCATTGAAGACATCATCGATTATATTGTGATTACTGAGCACCGGTTGAAAAACTATTCCCGATACCCTACAAAGCGCGAAATCCTCAGGCCATGATGGGGTGCATTCAAACAAGCTGAGAGATAACTTGGCCACTTAATAACCTCTACAGTAGAACCCATTCAGGAGACATTTCAAATGAGGCAGTGAATCAAATAGATGCAACAGAAAATCCAGTTAGCCTGACATCCATTTCACTCAACGTTCTTGCGGGATTTATTAGAACGCAGTCCTAGCCACATGAGACACCGCCTTGTTGATTGCCACGTGGATTCTTGAGAGGAAGATGCTGGAAACTAGATGCATGGACTCGTATGGTAGATGAAGGCATTGCTCTACATGTCAAACCTTTGCTACGGTCCCCATCGACGTCTCATCCACAGACTTAAAGCCTGTGCGACTCAGGGAATATACTTGGAAGGATCAATGACCTTTTCACAAACAGATTTCAGCGTGTTTCAGTAAACGGAACATTTTCATCCCAGGCTCCACTACAGATGTGCACTACTCAAAAATTCTCAATCTACATTTCAACAGTAGGACTATGGGTTACAGTGATAAGCTATCACAGTTATCACAACGAATCATTGCAATAGCTTGCCATGGATAGAGGTCACAGCCTCAACTCTGAGCTGCTTTAAGAACAGATCAGATCGCCTTCACAAATACAAATGCAAATTCTTTAGCTCAACTCACCATATTCGCAGGCCGATCCAGCCGTCACGTAAAGCAGTAGATAAAGCCTTTACGCAGCAGCCACATCAGTGATCAAGTGTTGATTAAGTGATTAAGTGATTCAACATCATGACCATAACTACAGTACTTCTTTGATCCACAATTTATGAGAAAGCGGACGTTAGTGACAAGAAGAACGTCGATTCTTCGTCAAAATTTAATCCCGCGCACAAAGAGACAGCTACAACAATGCCCAGTTGCCTCAGCAGATATCAGCGTCGTCTATTCAAGACCCTCCAATGCTACCTTTAACTGTAGTTTGGTCGCAAACACTCGTCATCAAATCTTTGGGATAAGCTACAGAAATATCAAAAAAAGGTTTAGCTGAAAAACTTATAATTAATGATCCCATAGTCTATATCTCTAAGCAGAGCGTCCAATTAGTGCACCGCATTTAATCTTTAAAAAAGCCTCAAAAATAAGCAAGAATTGATCAAGAAATACTACCAATGAAACAAGTTAACGATTATAAATGCAAAACACTTCATCGATATAAAAGACTTCACTAAATAGAAATGCGAAAAATACTTCTTAACTACAAAAATAATTTCTAAACCTCAAAAAATCCAATTCAAGTAAAAATTGATTACATATGATTCTCAATATAGAAACAAAATCTGATATAGTTCTATAAAAAACAGATGGTCAAAAACGCATATTTATGAAACTGTTCATTTGTATATAAATGAAGATTATAAATTTTAATTATTCCCTACATTTTATCGATATTAAGCCAAAGCTGAACTTTAGTTATGCAAAGTGGCTGAACGTTTCAAAGCGGCCCAGTTCTAATGACTGATAGTCTTAGAGTGGAAAAAAAAGGAACGTTTTCAGGGGGACATAAAAAAATCTATAATTGCAGCAAAATTGATGGAGATTAGAACACAAATAACAATATTGTTGAATACGACATAAAAGATGCCCTTCAGCAAAGTGAACCGTTCGTTATACTGTTCGTTAACTGCAAACCAGATAAAAGCTGAACCAACTAAGCTAAGTTGTCAAACCAAAAAGTTTACAATTTACTACTCAATTAAATCATTATTTCGCTGTGTAAACCAATGAGGTATAAGCGACAAATAAAAGTGAATCTAAACTAAGTAGAAAATATCTAAAGGAATTTTTGGTCTAAAGTATAAATAAAAAGATATACAAATCAACGAAAATCGAGAACTGGTTATATGTAATGGCGACTACTAGCTACGTCATGACAATAAGTCATCTAAAAACGAGGCAGCGTTTAGACGGAAGGTCATAACAAAATGGCTGCCTCTTCATTATTACTCTTCTCTCACTGAACAGTCTTGTTCTAGCCTAAATTGTATTGGCAATAATAAAGGGACAGATACAGAGCAATTAAATCGGAAGGACTTCCTTACCATAAAACTGGGCGCTTCGTTTTTTGGGCAGTTCGACTCATAGATACAATATGTCGGCACCGTGATTATAAGAGCTAAAGAAGTCGGGAAAGCCTGTTTCACAACAAAACTCCTATTTGGCTCCTGAAGTCCCAATTGATTTGAGCATTATCAAATTTATTAGCTTGTGTGATGTATGTGGCCAAAAGGAGTAAGGGAAGAGGGTTATAGAGGAAAACAGGGTAAAAGAGGTTAATAAAAACTCAAATTTGGCTATAAGAAATGAAAGTAGACGGATTTTTAATGATTTTATCACGACTTTGTACATTGTAATTAGAGAAATACCTGGATACCAGATTACGATACATCTCACACACATAGCATATAAAGATAGGAGTTGCCCAAATTAAAGTAAACAAGACAATAATACTCTTACTAAGAGAATTCGACGAATGATCAACATGTAATCAGTGACTGCACCACTTACAAAATGGCCTAACATGAGTAGATTTATAGAATAATGATTATATATTGAATATATTGATTGATTATAAAGATAAAAAATTGAATATACAAATGAAAAATAAATGTTTGCTTGGTGACCCAACTCCATTATTAATTATTTGGTGTAAGCAGATTCATTAAACTAACTCGGACAAAGGAACCTTGTAAGAACACCCCTGGGTAACATGATTTATTTCTTGCTGTAAAACTCCAACTAGATATCACAGCGTCATTATTATCTCAACTATTATACAGAGATTATCGATTTCTAATTCTAAACGCACTGTAGCTACATTATCAGAATTGATAGGTTCCTGTAACATGGGTAAGGTTCATTATAGTTGTTCTCTATTCAGATATCATATTAACACGAACTTCGTAATCCTTTACCTGCTTACTCAAATAAGGGAGTCATTTATTACAAGATCAGGGTAACAAGCCGCTTTCCACTCGTTCTAGCCTGTACCTTTGTTTGTGACAGAAACAAATTTGGCTGCTGGCAAACAAAGATGATTTCAAGGGGGTGGAAATAACAGACCAGTCTTGAACAGTCAAGATGGCTGATAAAATGCCATAAATAAGCAAACAATATTGGAAATGAAATGGGAGATGGAAGAATCACCAGAAGCCACGTAATCACCAGAAGCCACGTAATCACCAGAAGCCACGTAATCACCAGGGCTTCAGTCAATCGATATTCTGGCGCCTTCTTAAGGCTCTAAATCATCAGTCATCTTTTTGACTATTTCCTAATAAAGCACACATCATGTGATATTCGCATCTCATTTTGATTACACTAGAGATTCAAAGGCTGCGGTAACAACCAAATAACAAAACAAAGTCCTCAAAAGCGAATGAGAAGAAACAGCTGATTGAAAGAGGAAGAAGCTTGAAAAGCTGTTGAAATTCTTTCATTATTGAACATAATTCCATTGACATATAAACTATTAGGGATTGATACTGCAAAGTGCAACACTCGCTTCTTAAACTAAAAAATGACGATCGAATATGATGTTTTGGGTGAGATAAGACGTTTAACATGGTTAACAGTGGATTAACGCTGCAACACAACCAAGAAGAAATTATATATCTGATCTGGTGTTATCTTTATATTTGCAAGTCACGTCCAGACCTAAGTGAAAGCTTAGCTCTGCTAAATACGTCTAGTCTACTGAGCTGGTAATCTGACTTTTATAACAGTGCTTACCTCATATACCCATTTAAGTAATCAAAACTAGATTCACCTGCCGCTGACTTCTTGGTCATCGGTATCTTCGGTCATTGGTATCTTCGGTCATCGGTATCTTCGGTCATTGGTATCTTCGGTCATCGGTATCTTCGGTCATTGGTATCTTCAGTCTACGGTATCTTCGGTCATTGGTATCTTCGGTCATCGGTATCTTCGGTCATCGGTATCTTCGTTCATTGGTATCTGCGCTCATTTACACGGGTATTTATTGTCAATTTGCAGCATACCACGCTTTGAATTACGACTCTGGATTACCAAGACGGTCTACAGGACTAGCATTGAACAGTTCTAACTTGCCGGTACTTAACTTGGTAGCTCGTGATCTGTTTAATGACCTCCATTTAGATTGTGTTTCTCTTTATTAAGGTTTGTTCTACTCGTTCATTATCAAATGTGTGGCATCCTCCACACTTGCAATGTCCGGGTGGTTTCTTAGAATTGACAATATTTTATCAAACTGGTCCGGAAAAAGCTCTCTTAATTTATCAAGGAGATCCATTTTGGTAAGTCCATTTGGTATTCTTGCTTCTTCCTTCGTTTCTGGCATTGGAGGTCCCCTGTTTTTGTAAAAACCTTTCACTGGATAAAAGCTCCTTGTGTCAAAGTAAGGTATTTGATTTCCATGCACACCAGAAGCAAAGGATACAGATCTTTGATAGGAGGGTACCCCGTTCCAAGGGTTCGTGCCATAGTCACCAGAGTTTGGTCTACTGTACTCCCCGGACTCAGGTCTACTGCTGCCACTACAGTAACTGAAGTCCTCTGATGGCGGCCTACTACTGAAATCCGACGACAAAGGCCTTCCTACATATTCACCACCAGAAGGGGGTATCGGCCTCCCTAACAGCATCTGTTGAACAAACTGCCCGGTTTGCTGAGGGGAAAAATGGGGAAATTCCCCACTTAACCTCCGTGCAGCGTTGGTTGAAGATTGTATCATATCGGATGAAGAACAGACGCGGCGGATAGCTTCGTTTTGACAGATTTGTCCTTCTTGAAATGGAGGCCCAGAAACTGGTCTTCCCTGTACATTTTGTGTTTGCACAGAACCAACATGTACATAAGGATTTGGAGGGTTTGAGATCCACAGTTGTTCGAGATTGGGTAAACTGATGGGCCTTTGTCGGTTGGGGTCTTGTACACCATAAGCATTTGGTTGGCAGGGATCTGATCGTGGCCTTGAACCACCTTGTATTTGTTGTTGTGGTTGCCCTTGTGGTTGCTGTTGCTGCTGCAGATGAACTGGGTAGAGGCTATTGTTAACAAATGTCTTATTTCTCAATGTATTAGAATGAGAGCTACGCTCGGGATGGAAAAACCGGCATTTGTGCCCAAAAGTGCACTTTCGACCATACGGGCATTGTCGCAGCTTATGTTCTCCTGTGGTTCGGAGAAATTCTTCCAGCGAGGGGCCATGACGCCCCAATGGGTCATCTGGGGGCATGAATAAGTCTTCGTTTGCAAACGTGTACATCAATAGACGTCGTTCAATGAAACTTTTCCAATCCGGGACTTCTTCTTGAAGATCTCGAAAATGGTCATTAGACACGATGACGCCATCTGTTTCTAAGGCAAGCTTGACAATGTAGCGATCATCATAGCATTGGACTAATTTTCCTTGAATTCGCCTCGAAGGCGTATAACTCAAAATACCTTCTTTCTCGAGCAGACTCAACACTTCTTGATCCACGATCGGTGTGTCTGGCTTCGAGGCTTCCTTCCTCCAATTAGGAACAAATACTGTAACCTTGTGACCTCGTTTTCTAAACCAGTCCACTGCAATTGCAATGCCACGGCACGAGAACACAACGTTTTTGCCATGGCTACAAAAGATGGGCAAAAGTGTTAAAATTATAATCGCCAATATAGCAACAAGTTGCCAACTTTCTGAAAAATATTGTGAGAACCAATATGTTCAAGCTATCTACTAGACTTGATTTACCTAAAACACACAAGTCAATGATTGAGGTGGGGTGGGATCAAAGTTCCCTTGCTCTTCAATCATTTTTTGGCTTGTTTCTTTGTTGCCTGTTAAATAAATTAGAAAATCCATAAATTTGTTGCCAAAAAATATGAATTTTCTCCCAGGCTATTATAAAAATATTCCCTTTTTCTTAACTTTAAAATTCAATTTCTCTACTGTTCCCAAAAACCCTTTAGAGGGCCTCATGATTGGTCAAGATTTTTTTTTTTAATAGATCACCAAGAGACATGACATCGCAATTGCCACCATTATAATTATCAAAATAGTTCGTATTGTTTATATTTTAGTTTGCCGCTTTTGGAATTCAGGTTAAAATAACAATTATTAAACATGTTTCAGACAAGCAAGTTATTGCAGCCTTATTTGGTGTAGTTTTCAAGATGATCCATGGAATCCATGGTGTACATTGGATAAAACTCATAAAGTCTTAAAACAATGTTGTGGTTCGATATTGGTTTACACATTATCTTGGTTACATTCGCAGACCTTTCAGATGCTACTTAAAACGTCTAGCTATTTCTACCAGATAATTTCACTAATTCAATTTCCTAATATTTTTTCAACACCGTCCAACTTTCGAAGCTTAAATGATATCTTTATCTACTGATAATTGCAGATGTTTCAGCTAGCAACTACGCTGTGTTCTACCCTGCAAACTTCTCAATCTTCTGTAATTGATTCCTTCTTGCTCACAGTAGACCCATCTTTGTAAAACTGTCCAGGATGGCCTTGATCCAGTTATTGGCCACACTGATCCAGATATAGTTTGTTCATGACAGTTAGAGGAAACTTGACTTTAGAGGAAAATTGAAAAAGGTATTGTATTTTGACAAACTTTATAGCCAACTTATCATCCTCTGTATTTCTGAAAGATTATGTTTCTCTGTATTTTTGCCTAGCAGGAGATTTGCCTTGGGCAGGAAAAAGACCAAAACAAAACTATTTTTCTTACCACACTAATAATCAAATTTCAACACACCTTGTAATGTTGCAAATAATTGCATCATTAGCTCTTTCTGGTCAATTTCAAAGGAAGGACTAAATATTTATCACCACAATTTAGTTGTAAATTTCAACAGGTGTTGAGGTTCAAAATCATGATAAATCTTGGACTAGGAATCAATATTCGAATCAATTTAATTACACCATATTCTGGCCTTTATGGAAACTATAATATCATTAATGATTGGCTAAGGGGGGAGAAGGGCAACAAATCAACCCTGATATGCATTATGGGTAAACTTATTGCAAAAGAGTAGTCAAGCTAGGATTTATTTATACTTCAAGAAATTACAATCTTAATAATTAGAGTCCTCCCTAAAATGGCATGAGCATCCCAACCAAGCAGATCTAGTAAGAAATGGGATTGGCGCAAAAAAGTCATGGTTGCACATTCAAGCAACCTACATCTCGAGGCAAACTAAGGATAGATATTTGATCTAATTTTAACCTAGCAGTCAGCCAATAGAAAATAATAGCATCCTTCTTAAACACAAAAGGTTTTCCACCACAACTTAATCTGAGTGAGAACTGAAGCTGTTGTGGTTGGCATTTTAGAATTCTGCCTTTTAGAATACTTGAATTTTTATTTAAAATCAATACAACCTTTTATATCTTATGTATTTTTCATCCTTTAATTGTTTATCTGCTGCATCCTTGCAGTTTTTGTTTTAAAATAAGGTTAACAATTAAACTATAAAGCAAATGGAAAACTTTCATATTAATAGATAGTATGCTCCCCCTTTTCGACAGATTTTGGCAATTATATCAACTTATTGCCATTAGGCTGTGTACACTTACATGTAATGAATCTTAAATTGAAAAGGAATTACAATGAAATGATCTTAGCATCTTTGGCATAATAATAAAAGATTAAAGATAATTGGCACACCTTACACTATTAAGTCAATAATTCAATCATGGCTTCCCATATCTTTATTCAATGAGACACGTCCACAAAATCGATTGCAAATGAATGTTTGGTATTTCAGCTATTTTGCTGAATTCCGGTGGTGCCGACCATGCGTAAACTTCCATAAGTGTCATTCCCATAATTCCGATATTTGCAGTTCGGCTTTATACATAGACAATCGAAAGTTACAGGAAAGGACAGAACTGAAATTGTAGAGATTGAAACATGACAAATATTTTATCTAAGTTAAAAAGGGCACTTATTCTTGGGCGTTAATATATGCTGCTAGACCTAGACACCTATTCGCATTGGTTGAAAAAAGATTGAGTGAGTCAAGAGGGAAGACAGAAGATAAACAAAACAACCTACCTCATAGCAATATTGCTTCCATCAACAACTATATGCCTTAGAATACTAGCATCCATTGGTCTAGGGTATCCACTACAATTTTCCATTTTAGGCTCTTCTGTTTTTCCTATTTGTTTGGCAGATGTAGAAGCTTTTATCAGTTCGTGAAGTAACTCGTTTTTATTGACAGCAGTTTCGTTTCCTAGTTTTTTCATGGCAGATTTAACTTCTTCTTCGGTGTAGCCCAATTTTAAACCAAACTCCATTAAATCTGCATTTAGGCTTGATACAGGAATCGCAGATTCGGGGACATTATTATTAATATTGCAATTACAATTTGATTGTTTCTCGTAGTTTTTAATAGGTGAATCAAGATTAGGACATTCAGATCTTAAGTTATCTTTATCGTGGTAGCAGAGTTGAGATACCAAAACATCAGGGAAAATCTCACTGTCCTTGCTGGCATGTAAATTATCATTTACCGAATTTAGAGTAAATCCCACCGGTTGCTCCTCGTGAGCATTGCTGGAACTTGGTTCCGATCCCGCTAAGTCTTGGGCCTCTATAAACATATCAATCGTATGCTCAATATTCATGGCTGCACTTGTTACTCTCGATATGCCACCACTAATCTCGACAATTTCACCATTATTGGGAAATGATATGATGGCAGCAGTCTCTCTCTCCAGTTCAGATGCTTTTGCTGATAAACATTCAAGAAGAGAATCAGGGATACGCAAACGTACGACCTCTTCAGGGCTAGACAAACCCTTGACGTATTCCTGCAATGAAATTTCATATCTCAATATTCAATCACAATTTATCAAAATCAAACCAAAAGCACTTATTATCAAATATTTTTTAACTCTAAGACTGGCACCGTGAGTCAGCCAGTCGGGGAAAGTCGAGACTTGCCCTTCAAAACCGCAGTATTTTTCACGATCCCAATGTGGCCTAATTTCGTCTAGAAAGTTTGACAACTCACCCGAGCTTTGACTGCATTTTCCCGACTTCCAACAACTTCAAGCCATTTTCCAGGATTTACCATGTATTGTTTTCCTTGATTCGATCCACACTTAAGGTCAACATTAAACAGATCCTTTATATGATCAAACTTTTCTTCAATGTCCTTCAGGCGACCTTCTTTCACATAAACATCAAGCGAACACTTCTTGATTATGTCAGCCATTATCGATAATCACGACAAATATATTTGCAGAAACTTAGATCATTTCTTTGGTTAACAAATAGCTGATATTCATAACAGCGTGATAGTATCTTTGTTGACATCAATTGACAAATAATTTGAAGTACATGATCGCAGTTTGAAATTCCATTACTTGATTAAAGACATTCTGCTGTTTCCACTCTTCCAGTCAAGCATAACAAGAATGCATCAAAACACACCGCAGAGAGGCTCAGCCTCAATTGCAAACGCCCCATTCTTTTCCCTCCAGTCAAGTTATTTCCCTACCTTTAATTGTTTATTTATTTTGGTTCTTGTGGGCGAATTCGACTCTTATTTTGCTATTTTCAGATTTTATCGTCTTTTGTACGAAAGCAGCTTGTATTTACGACTGCTGTTGGTCAAACGAAGCAAGCACAAAACCAAATATGAAAGCAAGTTAAATTTCCAAATTTTCCATTCATTTCTGCTTTATTGCATTTTGTGGTTCAATATATCTTATTGAAAAAGAAGAATTACTTCATCTTATTATCACAGAGGAAGATCCCATTATAGCCAGGAAAGAATTTTCTGTTTTTAAATCGCCGAGGAAGCTTGTTGAAACAGATCAGGATGGAAGTGAGGTAACAGATAGAATTCCTCCTCAACCTTCAAATAAGTCTGTCTGTTCAGCTTAGAACACAGGGCAAAGGAAAGTAACACATTTGTTGGCTATATCATGAATTTCTTACAATTTAATTACCTATACAGATTAATACTAATTTCGGGCATTTTCAAATACACTGGTTTCCGTAGTAGCTATGCCACGCATGCCTCTTTCTCTACATAAATAGCAGGTGTCAAACATGATGTATATCGAAACATGATTGCTTATAGAATTGTTTTGATAAGTCATCAGATGTCAAGCTTTGCCAATAGAAATAGTGTCCATGCAGAGCCTCCTTAAAATTAATACAACCAATCCAATAACAACTAGCCATAAAAGAACAAGAGAAATAGTTCCTTGATTAGGCCCTAAGTTCTGATCGTTTTCTGCTGATTGAGCATCGGAGGTTTTTGAGTCTTTTTGAACGGTATTTCGCTTTCTTATTACATTAGAATCTCCATCATCAACAGCTCTATTTTCAATGCTACCAACATTGTCGCTTCTTTCTTTTCCCCGATATTCAGCATCAACATGAGTTATTTCTTTTTCTTCTTTTCCTTTTCCAATCGAATTATCTTTGCTTTTACCTTCAACTGAATCAGGAATCACCTTGGCAGTGTTTGAGCTATTTTGCATTTCCTTCAATGATCCAATTTTGCTGTGCAGTTTAACATTTTTCTTGACAAGCGCTTCGTCTTCTTTTTCTCCCTGTTTTCAACCAAAAGAATTATGATGATATCTTAACCTTAGTTTAAACTTTAGTAAACCTCAATCTAGAAAAAAAGATCGAACGGTGGTGAAATTAGAAAATGTGCGGCTAACCATAAAATTACGATCATTTCAAAATATCTAAGTCCAATAAAAGGTTATTGAAAATAAGTAGAAAATCACCTTGAAACTGATTTGTGCCGCCAGCTCTGTAGCCTCTTGGTTGATAACATCACTTGCTTCAAAACCTTTTGAGGAGAGATGTATTTGCGTTCTAATTTCAAATCAACTGTTATTAAGATTATACCAGTCCTTGTTTCTTTTATAAGATTCTCTAATTATTCCATGCAGATATACATCATGACTCAATAATACAATTCAAGGCGATATACCTTCTCGCAAAGACAGTGCATTCATAGATCCGCAGTTATCACATTTCCATTCTAACGACCTGAAAGGAAAGGACTTCCGTTAATAACGATAGACCCAAAGGCTTACAAAGATCTAATTCTGACTAAGGGGATCCTTCTAACAAGGGCCATTTTATGTGCCAGCACATGGTGGGTTAAACAAGAAACGTCGACTTGGTGAATGTTATATTTATTTAATTAAGGGATGTCTACACAGAGGTATCTCCGCATAAAATGTTAATATCTCGTGGTGCTTGCATTCACGAAAGCATTAAACATATACATTTATACATTTATACACTTACTGTTTAGCATAACTCTCACCTTGCTGCCAGGATTTTTCTCTCTTGACTTGAATAATCTAAAGCACCAATAGCACCTTCTCCTTTGGTTGGCATAAAACCAATAATTGCCAGCAGCACTGTGCGAACTGAAAGAAGATATTAAAAATTGCTTTGCAAAGTATATTTATAGATGTAGATGCAGATTGCCGAATTGAAAAGGTCATACTAAACAGACTGGAGGTATATAAGAGATATATAATGCTTCTAAGTCTTGGCTAAAAAATCTTCATTGTTAAATTTAACTCATACTATAAAAGCAATGGTCCAATTACATACCGATCAAAAGGCAATGATGAAAGGGACATAGTTTCTTAGCTATTCAATTTGCATACAAATATTATCAATGCTTCGCTTTATTTTAGCACTTTTATAAAATTAGTAAATAAAATATGGTAGCTCACTGCTCCAAGAGGGTTGCCAGGTTTCAGGATGATGTGCTGACATGCTCAAGCAGATTTTCTTGCCAGTTTCAAATCTTCCATTTGGCTAAAATGTAAAACAGTCTTGTTGGCAATACAAACAAGTGTAATATTAAATGCACCATCATTATGAGCATGTAGAATCATTGTGCAGCTGATCTCTGCACATGCAAACTAAGCAAACAGAGGGATGTCAAAGAATATATGAAGATTTTCACTTCTCTGTAACTCTAATCTATTAGACAAGAATGTGGTAAAGCAAAGAAATTCCTCTTAGTGTGAGTTTAGGAAAGAGGCAGACATGATGAAAATAAACCTGACTCACAGTGAGCAACATGATGCTAGGAGGCTTCATAGGGTATTCGGGTGGCAATAAAATTCTTCCATGATAAACACCTCCACCAAATTCAGTATGAGGTGCTCCACGAACTGTGAAATGCCATTCAAATAGGTTATCCTAAAATAGGTAAAACGAGCATATAAATTCTTGCTTGCAAATCGTTCATTCCTCCTATCTTACTTAGGTGGTACAACATGATAATACCACGTTATAGTTATACCTAGAAAGTTTCAATTTTGGTCACACAGATCATTTGAGATAATGACTACCTCGAGGGGCTGTGCACAATATTGATCTGTAGGTTCATGCAGCTCAACAGCTTCTCGCATCAAACGTTTTACAGCTGGAAAAAAGAAAATAATTCATCATCATAACCATCATTTGCTGACCTTATTTAGGTATCGTATGTATTTATGGTATCTATAACATGATGTCATAGCATGTCAAAACTCAAACGTGCTGCCCTACTGCCGGAAAGCAAAATAAGTGTTGTTGTTAATAATATTGCTGAGGCTGCTTGGTCTGGCCTAATAGCCTACCCTATCCGCTTTAAATTGCGTCTCAAAAATTTGATAACAGATTCATCATAACTGTTTTGGCACGAGTTTTACCTGGACTGCGAGTGTTATACTTTGTTCCAAAGCTCATCTTTCATAGACCTGCCCCATCTGTTTGAAATTCAGGCCAAAATCAATATTTATCTGTGTGAAATGACGTGGAGCCTTGAAAAACATTCGAATATGAATTTATGAATTATGATTCACGATTTCACTCTATCGGTGCCCTGTGGTTGATTGGTGTTGTTGTTGCTGCTGGATAGCAAGCAATCTTTTGGTTGGAAGTAACCAGAGATCAGAGAAGTAACAAGAAAGTAATATTTTCAAAATGGTTAGAATAGCGGTCCTTGGTGCGGGCGTGGTTGGCTTATCTACAGCCTATTGCTTGAAGAACACAGATCCATCGCTTGATGTAACAATCCTGTCCAAGTCTTTCTCGCCTCATACATGTAGTGATGTTGCTGCAGGCATTTGGGAGCCATTTATTCTTCGAGATACCCCTATAGAGCTACAGAGGTTTTTCTTTTCAAATTTGTCGCAGGTTTCTAAATTTTAGTAATTATTTTCAAGAACGTGACAAGTGTGATTGAGAGATTGAACCCGACTCATCTTTAACCAATTAGATGATCTCTTCACAGGAAATGGAGTAAAGCAACATGGGATTGGGCTGAAGAGCTAATCAAAAGAAAAGATGCTAATCAACTGGGAATATCAACCTGTTCAGGATACAATTTGTATGATTATGAAATTTCTGAGGTACCAATAAAATATTTCCTAAAATGCCTACCCCTTTCTGGTTCTATTTAAGTGCTATTTAAGATTTTTTATTCCAGCTTTTTGTTATTATTTTTAGCTGCCAGAATGGCACGATCTAGTCCCATCGATGCAAATGCTCACGAAAGAGGAAATGCAAAAATTTCCCGAAAAGTATAAGTATGCATTTGTTTAACTTTTATTAAAACAGCCTCTGATGAGTAATGTGATTTTGTAGATTGGACAATAAATATCTCTGTGTTTAATTATTTTCCAGATCTGGGTTCTTTTTCACTACCTACATTATCGAAGGCTCCAAATATCTCCCCTGGCTTCAGAATTGGTAAAACAGGTTTTAAACCATCTTAAAAAATCATGTTTTCATCTGAGCCATTTGTGTTCTCATGCTTGTTTCTGCTGTTGTCTCTGTCTGAAATAGCCAGTTATCATTTCAGTTTAATTCTTTGATAAAATCCTTTTGAATTTTTCAGATCCTTTCCTTTCTCTAAAAGATTTTTTTTCTGAAAACTTTTGCAGTTTTTCTAATTTAGGAGGAAAGCTAGAAGTGAAAACTGTTGATTCATTTGAAGAGGTGATTGTTTTGTCCTCATTTTGTAATTTAAATTTCCAAGGAAGTTAGACAAATAATAATGGGGTTCTTTGCAATAGCTCTTTGAACCAACATGAATGTTATGTATATTTCTATTGGCAATGCTACTCATTGATTGAAAAAGAAGACTGATTTGGTTTCATTCTGCATTTTGCTTCAAGTGACCAGAATGTTGTTTCCAAGTTGCAAAGTATTTGAATTTGAACAGGAAAGGGTCTGGGACTGGTTTATCATTTCTTATACGTAAATGTACCAAAATGCTGGAAATTGCCTCCTCTGCCTATCATGATGGTGTGCATATTTTTATTTGATATCAAAATATAATTTTAAAGTACATTTCCAAATATTCCGCTACATTTAGATTTCTGAATATGACCTTGTAATTAATTGCACTGGATTTGCTGCGAGAAAACTTTGCAACGATTTGAGCATTGAACCAGTGAGAGGACAAGTCATGAGGGTGTGTCATTTTCATTTATTTTATTTCCCGTTTTTTCATCAAGAACTTACTCGCTAGAATTTCAATGCACGCTGAAGTATATTTTAACGTCACAAACAAATAAAGGAACCCGAGTTAATCATCAGGTTTTCAATCCTAAACATAGATTATTCCTTATGAGTCTTCGTTACTACTTTCCTTCTTTAAATTGTCATTCATTCCAAATTCTTATTAGTCAAATTATTTTTTGCATCATCCGTTGTAATTCTGAATAATTTCAGTATTAAATAAACCTGATAGCTAACAAAATCTACCATTCTGTGTTTTTCTGATCGTAACATTTCACGTGCAACAAAGTTTCTTTTTAATTTCAGGTGAAAGCTCCTTGGGTTAGGCATTTCTACTTGTGTGAGCTGGAAAAGCAAAATACTGTTGCCTATATCATTCCAAAGTGATCTAACATCTTTACTACCTTGAGTCATAGAGCTAAAAATTGCTAAAATACAAAATAATAAATAAGAATAACAACGGGCTTTTCTTTCACACCTAATTCGTTTTCTTTTTTACTCTATTTTTATTTTTGAATCATTTTTATGTTTTTTGCTCTGGTACCCAGGGTACAAGCTTACGAATATAGTTTACTGATGCGACACCATAAAGCAAAGTGATAGACACATCTGCATAGTTTAGTTTTTTATATGATTTGATAAATTTCTTTTCTAGTAATGATAGTATTGTGCTTGGTGGCACTGTACAGCAAGGAAATTTTAGCATGGAAATAAGCAAAGAGGACAGGGAACATATCATGCGAGAGACAAGCTTAATTCAACCCGATTTAGTGGTAAACAGCTGTTTAATAATTATTTCCATTACACTATTTGATGTTAGCTTGAAGGCAGTTAGACAACATCAATGCTTTGCAGCCGTGTGCTCAGTTTTTGTCCATGTTTCGAGATTTTTGCCCAGCCTAACTAGGTATATTGCAGGATGCGTGGATTCATTTAATTCAATTCAATCAGGTTTTCTCTCGTCCCCCACGTGATTCGCTGCCATACTCTGCATACTGCCCAATGTTTCTCTTGGGATTGAACCAAGAACCAACATCTCAAATTTATGCAACCTTTGCTAGCGCTTTGATAATTTTCACTAAATATTTATCTTTCAGGATTGTGTAAAGATTAGGGATGCTGTTGATTTTAGGCCTAGCCGCCCATCAGTTCGGCTTGAAATGGAAGATATTATTCTTTCAGACAGCAACGACAAGAAAATATTGAAGGTAATTTTCTATACTTCATATTCAATTCTCATATTATGATTTCGGGCTATAAACAAGATTAGCATTGATCAACTTTGGGAGGCAGTCCTTACTAAGCTGAGACATTAACTACATGCGCCGTATTTACTGTGAAGGCTACTCATCTCTAAAACCTTGATTTTGATCTGACTTTTTCTTCTACAGATAATTCACAATTATGGCCATGGCGGAGCTGGATTGACAACCCATTGGGGATGTGCATTAGACGCTATTGATATGGTCAAGCAGTGTTTAATAGACCTTCAGAAATATAAATCAAAACTATGATCATGAAATACACATTATGAAAATATTGCGTAGTGGAATCGTACATACATTACTTTGTCTTTTTATGTATTTTTATGTCTTTATATTAGTATAAAGTCTTTCTATATGATTTTTATTGATGGAAAAAGATTCATTAATGAACTAAAGTAAAAATCTTTACTCGGCAAGAGGTGCTGTTTAGACCAATCTTCTAAATCAGCATTTTTAAAAACCAGATAAACAGAAGGCCTATGTGGTAGTTCTGGATAATGTATTGCAATTTGTGTTAATTTTTAACTTCCGTTGTGGATAAATAGCTTAGTTTGAATATCAAACCTTTAGTTAGTTTCTATCTTCATCACTATTCTAACGTTTGTTTGCCCTCGCTTCAACATCTACCTACTATACCATTACTATTACATGACTATGCTGTCACACGACTGGGCTATTTATTAAACTGACTCATTACATACTGTATTACCTACTGTACTACATACTGTAGGGCCTGCAACGAAAATTTCAGCAAGAAAATGGAAAGAATTTGCCGCACCAATCAGAACTCAGGAAAGAGAATACGACATTTTGGTTGGTTAATTTCCGAACTGTTGCAGTAAGGACGGCCTATGCTACGCCAAAGCACAGTTAGTAAATAATAATAAATCATCAAGAACAAGAAGAAGAAATAGTAAACAAGCCAAGAAAGATGTCGTCTGTAGCAGTGGTAGGGGCTGGTGTAATTGGCATATCTTCTGCCTACTCGCTAAAGCTTGCTAATCCAAACTACGATGTCACCATCATAGCAGAAAATTTCAGTCCGCAAACAACAAGCGATGGTGCAGCAGGAGTATTGAAGTTCGACCAGGGCAAAAATGGAGGAATGCAACAAACGCCTTCTCACCTTCTTGCGTAAGCTATAAGACAGGTATTTGTCCTGGTAATGGATTTTTCTTCAGCCTGTACACTGGGGAACATTACAATTTGCAGAAAGGTGTATTCTATTGTCCCTACAATTTAAACTTCGTGTTAACTTCTTTTAGGAAGTGGTTTGCTGGAACATATAATTGGTGCAATGAAATTTTAAAACAACAATATTCAAGTGAGGCTGGAATAAGTAGAGTTTCTGGATATTTGCTATCTGATCGTAAAATGGAAGAGGTATGCTGCTTCACATTATGCATCATGGATAATAGAAAATGGTTTTTAAATTGCTCAAAGAAAAAGGAGAAATTTGACAAAATTTGTTTTTTTTTTCAGCTTAGTTTATGGGGGAAGCTGATACCTGATGGTCGCTTACTGAATGAAGAAGAACTTAAAAGATTTGATGCTGACATTAAGCAAGTGACCAAGTTTATTTAACAAGCCTTTTAACTACATTCTTGCATGTTTCCATTTGGGGTTCAAGTTAAGGTTTTCTTTTCTGTCGAGTTTATTTTAGACATTTTGCAGGTCTGGAATATTTGGCACAACCATGATGTGTGAGGGAAAACGTTATCTTCCTTGGCTTATGAAAAGGTTAGGCTGTTTAAAACATTCAAGTAATATATATGTCCTTCAGGAAGTTATGAAAACAAAAAAAAAACCGAGTTGGCTGAGCATAGACAACAACTAGCTTAAGTATTTAAAAACATAATTTGTTCTAGGTTTCAGGAAAAGGGTGGAAGAGTAGTGAAGAGAAAAGTTATGTCATTCAAGGAGGTATAAACCCAAGCAAAATTTGATATCTTTCTGTGTAATGGATTCACAAGGAAAGCTATTAAGGCAAGGCAAGCAGCATAAGTTTCACAACAATGTGATATACAAATAAGAAATATTATCCTTGTACAATTTCATATTTGTTGAATTTTGGTTAGCTTTCTAGTTACGATGTCATTGTAAACTGCTCAGGTCTTGGATCACGTGATTTATGCAATGATAAAGAGATTACCCCATGGCGAGGCCAAGTTATGAGAGTAAGTAAACAAGGTTTGAATTTTCGAGTGCCTATGCTGCTTCAGTTTATTTTTACAATGTTATAAATGCTGGAATTGAAAATCGATTTCCTTATTTTATCAGATAACTCATCAATTTAACTTATTTCTAGATGGAGGCTCCATGGATCAGGCACTTCTATCATGTTGCAAGATCCAATTCACCTCCTGTTTATATTTACCCAAAGTAAGTTATTATTTGATATTTTCATTTTATGATTTTTATATAGGTACAGGTAGGCATGAACAGCCTCCTTTTTCTGAATCAACCCCCCTACCCAACTTCCGAGGGGCTCTGACTGAAGAAGGTTAGGAAATTAGGGCTTCTAACAGAAAGTGTGGAGGGGTTGCATCCCCTGAATGCTGTTGTTCTTGTTTGAGCAATTCTTAAGTATGTTTTTGTTATTTGTAGCACAGTAAAACATGCAAGACTTGCTAAAATACTTTTGACTTCATCTATCACTTTACATTTCTTCTACAGCATAAACAATGTTGTTGTTGGAGGCACATACCAACAATCTGGCCTTAAGGAAATCTCTGAAAATGATAAACAAGTTATTCTCGAAAATGCTTTCAAATTTGAACCATCTTTAAAGGTACAATTCACTTAACATCATCATCACAATCACAAATGAATGTTCTCTTGCACCTTGAGACTTAGAATGTTTTTTGTGAATGCAGCTTTATTATGCAATCAGCTTAACAAATAAACTTTTGAGGAGTCTGCATGCATGGAAAGAGCTTTGATTGTTGAATCATTCACCGAAAGGAACCCAAAAGCTATTCTTTTCAACCTTGCTTCTCAACATATGGTGAATTCCATTATTCGATGTAACTGATTTAAAGCTTTGTTGCAATATGACTTATCTATCCTTTGCCTAAAAAATTAAAAACGAAAAAAATATACAGAAATACTGTATATTCCATTTTACTAACTATCAGTGCTCTCTCCATATATGTTAACTCCCAAAATGTCTTGTTTGTTCGAGATGAAACTTGCTGGTAGTGCAATAAGCATAAAGCAAACGGTGTTGAACGCCAGTGGCTTATATTTGTTCTATCGTAAAAATTGTTTTTTTTTTATAGAGTGCCAAGATAACAGAAGACTGGGTTGGTTTGAGACCAGCTCGTTCATCAGTGCGAGTGGAGAAAGAAGACATTTGTTATGATGCTAAGTCAGGGGAAAATTCAGTGAAAATAAAGGTATTCATGCCTTTCAGGTTTATTCCGTTTGATTAAAATGTATTGGCAACGCAAAACTGCAAAACCTGTTGAATGTTTTTTAACAAATCCTTCAGTGTTACCAAGATTCAACACCAAACCTTCTTCTCTGCTGTTATAAAAAACCACAGGTTACTACACGCTTAGAAATATTGTGCATATTATCTACATCTCTGAGACACTTTTATAGAGCACATCTTTGGTTTTTTAGGTTGTTCACAATTATGGTCATGGTCCATGCGGGATAACGCTCCACTGGGGATGCGCACAAAATGTAGTCAAGCTGGTTGAAGAAACCTTGCAAGAATTCCAAGAGAAGAATGAAGTTAAAGCAAAACTTTAGCTCAAAAAAACTGTTTTAATTTATGTTCAGATAATAGAATCATGATTTATAAAATCATTTGCGCTTGGGATCTTAAATAAGTTTGTCCCGAAAAGCTAACTACATGCTTAAAAATCTTTTGAATAAAATCTATATTTCTCAACCACTTTTATATGTCTTTGTTTATTGTTTTAATACAATCCTTTTGTTATGATCAGACTAAATGTATCACAGAAAGGTTTTCGCAAGAATGCAAAATATCAAATGATAAGACAAAATTTCAACCATCCAGCTAAATAAAATCACAAAATTTACGTCATTGAGCAAAATAGTGAAACAGTTCAAGATTACAGTACTTAAAGAAATACAAGCTGATACGAATTTAATACATGCGAAAGATAGAGTGGACATCGTGACGTATGAACTAGAGATATTTAATGCTAAAAAGCTCAACTCAGGTTTGTAACTTAGAGCTGCTTCTTTAAATACCATTATAGAATCATATTGTCTATC
>JAACYV020222643.1:8394-20642 GCA_009936425.2 Chrysaora fuscescens | reverse complement strand
CGTTAAAACTAGAAGGTTGTTGGAAACTACGTTAGACGTCGGATGGATTTTAGCGAACTCAATTCTTCGTTCCTAAATATGCTCCGAGACATTACAATAAGGTCAGCAAAAGCTTTTTAAAAATGAATCGATAGGTTTTCCCCAGGGTAAGGAGCATATCACAATTAGATGATAACTCGAGCTAAAACATTTTCATGCCATTGCTGCAGGATTGCTGGGAAAATATGGCGATTAAGGCCTTTTTTGAAGGTTTCAAGAAAGTCCATCGTAGTCGTACCATCTGAGTGAAGTGACCGATTTAAGTCAGGTAAATTTTTTAATCTATTTGAACATGCGGCAGATTCGCGCCAAAATGCAACAGGCATAAGCTCATCGTTCATTTATGGACTGAAAACATGGTTAATTAGTATAGTAGAAATTGTTCTCAATTAAATTTCTCAGGGACTATTTTGGCTTTAGGATCCGCTGCTTTCTAGCAATTTCTTGCAAGAATCTTCTGATTATTCCAATACGCTCTAAGATATGTAGCTATTCATAATTAGAGTTTAAATCGATATCCAGCAACCGTGTGATTGGTAAAGGATAACCTGTTAGTGTTTTTTTAAGTTATGTCTACTCATCGACCACCAAAACGAAAGAAATCTGGTGCAGAAAACAAGAAATAAAATCTGCAAGAGAGGAAGAAGAGGAAAAACTTGGTGCTTCAATGATAAAATACTTTAGCGGAGGGAAAAAGGAATCTAGCAAGGAATTCCAAGAAGCTGAAAGAGTAGCAACAAATATAACAGTTATAGTTGGAGATGAAGATTGCGTCGATGAGCTTGACAACCTGAAATCTAAGATCACAGCAGATGATCCTGCATCAGTGTCATTCAGTGTTTCCGCCTGTGATGCAAAAAGAACTGTCATTAACTTTAACAAAGATTATGATGATACTGCCGAACAAGAGAGTAGAAATGAGATGAATAGTAGCGATGAAGATGAAACTGATGAGGATAGCAGCGAAACGTGTCACAGAAAGTTATGAAGATGCACAAGTCAATTCTGAGGATGAATTATCAAATTCAAGTGAAATAAATTGTATAAGCTTTCCAATTAATCAAGCCATAGCTATAGACACGGAGCATAATACTTTTGATCCTGCCTCAATCGTTGGTTTGAGTCTTAAGATTGAAGAAAAAGCTTTTCCAGATGGAGCCTTGCCAACCTCCAGAATCCCTTTTATCCACAAGAAAGAAACAAAGTGGAGCGAGACTCCGTTACTGCTCACAGCAAATATTTCATCACGATCGTGACGAACGAATAAAATGGTTGTCATATTCGCTGAGCAAAGATGCCCTTTACTGCATCCAATGCTTTTTTTTTACTGATGCATCTTCCAGAGGAGGAGAGCTTCAACGTGCCAATCAAGGGCATGCATTCGCATGTACAGGATACTCAAACTGGAAGAAACAGTATGAAGCAGTCGCAAAGCACGAATCCTCAGCAGCGCATATAAATGCCAAAGTTGCCGATGCTCTTTTCTTGCAGAAGAGAACATTAAACAAATTTATGGAGCAACAAAAGCTTATTGAAAATGAGCGCAGGAAGAAAGAAGTGTTATTAAATCGGCAAGTAATGAAGAAAATTGTTGACACTGCTACATTCCTTGGGCAACAAGGCCTTGCATATAGAGGTCACAGAGAACGACTAGATCAGCCTGCTCTTAACACTGGGAATTTTCTCAAGGCCTTAAAATACCTTTCCAAATATGATGCAATAACAGATAGCCATTTGGAAAAAGCCAGACTTGGGCATGAAAAGCTTGAGGCATGCAAAGGTAAAAAAAGAGGTGTCAAAGGAAGAGGCTCAAAGCTGACATTTCTTAGCAAGAATTCAAAAAATGCAATCATTAACATCATTGGAGAAGAGATAGCATCTGAAATTGTGAAGATGATACGTGACTGTAGAGCATGGGCTTTAATTGCTGATACTACTCCAAACGTAAGTAAATATGAGCAGTTAAGTATTTGCATTAGAGTGGTTACCAGAACTGGTCAATGCTCTGAAAACCTTCTGTTCTGTAAAAGAGCCTCAGGAACAACCGCACTTGAGATATACAATTGCATAGCGGCCGCTTTAACTAGCAATAATGTATCGTTTGAAAAATTGGTTGCCCAAACATATGATGGTGCATCTAATATCAGTGGCTGTTACAATGGATTGCAAGCAATCATCAAAGAGAAAGTTGGAGATCATGTTGTCTATATTCATTGCTATGCACATAAGCTTAATCTTGTTCTCTCCCATTCAGCTGGTGCATCTGCCCAAGTTATCAAGTTGTTTGATAACCTCGAAAAGCTGTATAACCTGTTCCGAAAGTCACAGAGAAGATCCACGACCTTTTTGAATCCATTCAGAAAGATAAGAAATTGAATTTCATTTCCTTGAAGCGTATCAACACCGTGAGATGGAGTTCCCGGGAGTTTAGTCTTAAAGCATTTCTCCAGCGTTATGAATGTATAATGTCTGCATTGGAAACAGTTTCAGCTGACACATTGTTTGAAGGAAATCAAAGGAGTACATCTGCAGGATTAGTGGAATGTTTCCAGACAAAGCAGTTTGTTGCTACAGCATACCTTTTCAGAGAGATTTTTGCCATCACTGGCCCATTAAGCCGATATCTACAAAGTACCGATATAGATTTTGGCAAGGCAATCGGCATGATTGACAGTGCCATTTTGCAGCTAATTAAATTACGCGAAGAGCCAGAGAAGATTGTTAAGAGTGTTGAGCAAGACATTCACCCTGCACAAGTATCCTGGAAGTCAACGAGAATAAGAAATCGCAGGATGATGGATGGCGAGCAAGCCAGGATGACCCAGCTTTGACAGCGTCAGATCGTTGGAAGCGTGAGACGTTTTTTGTTGCAATGGATAAAGTTTCCAATGGAATCAAGGATCGTTTTAAGAAGAACCAACCCTTGCTTGAGGCTTTTTCATTGTTTGCCCCAAGTCGCTTTCCTAGCCTCCTACGACAGTACAAGGCCTCTCGTGATCTTCAGAAGGCCCTTGAAGGATTTTGCAAGAAATACAAGCTAGATTGTTACAGGTGCACTGATGAGCTATTTAGCTTTTCCAAGACATTTTCCAAATTTAATCGCATCTGCCACGATGAGGATGACACAGAACATAGCAGCGACAATTACTCTGTCCAAGGTATGGATGAAGATTATGCAAATGAGGGAGTTGCAAATGCTGAAAAAGAAACGACAGGCACCCTTGCAGTTGCAACAGAGGACGAGCAACAGAGAAGAGTTAGGCCACCTTCCTTCATTGATGCACTTTCTGTCCTCTGCCACAATGGATATAAGTTGGTAGACGTGTATCCAACGCCTTGCCATGTCTACGCTATTGCTGTGGTTGTCCCTGTTAGCTCCTCGACTGCAGAAAGGTCATTTTCGGCATTGAAGAGGGTGAAAACAAGAATAAGATCAAGCATGATTCAAGAAAGATTGGAATCGCTGCTTGCAATGACTGTTGAAAAGAAAATTTTGCTTTCCCTAGATTCGGATCATATAATTGATTTGTTTGCGAGAACTTCAACTGAACTTTCAAAGGCTCTATTGTAATGGACGTTTCATATGAAGAAAGGAAACCATTATCGACAAATGAGTTGAATTTATTCGTGTCTTTCCTTTTTATGACTGGTTAATTAGACAAATTATGCTCGTGTGGGTAACTGTTTCTATCCTTCAAATGGTTAAAAGTCGTAAGAAAATTGGTATGGCACCAACCTCGTCAGAAACTAGACAACTACGTTATTTATGAAGGGGCGCCATTGCGCTGTCGGCCCCCCAAGGCAAAAAAACCCAGGCCGCCACTGAACCTACTACTGATAGCTCAAAGTGTCACTCATAATATCCCAGTATCAAAATCTGGCCTAAAACTTCTGAACGGAGATTGGTTAATTCTCTCTCATTTCGACTTAGCCTGCCGTTCCATCAAATAAGTCAGTCATTCCGGTGCTATTCCGGTGTTTCTTTCTTTTGTTGTTTTTGAATTTTGCGCGCGCTTGCGTGTGTGCTGCAGCAGTGATGGAGAAAAATATAATTACAAAACTTGAAAGCAAATAAGTAATAAGTAGTTGGAGCGTCCAGCAATTCAATTCAATAGCGAAAACTAACGACGAATGTAATAAGTCTAAATTTTAATTATGAGTCCCACTTTGAGCGACCAGTAGTAGGTTGTTGTTGCTGTAATTAATGTTGTTGTTGCTGTTAGAGCTCTCATAGCGAAAAGTCGGACTCGTGTAATAAGTCTATACTTTACACGGGATTAGACCAAAGACCGGTCTGCTATACTGCGCAAGCCTATATAGTTACATTCTACAGTTGTGGCGCATGATCTCACTCGTGTTTTACTGTTGTCGATTTTTTTTGTCAATGAAAATGGCTGCTACAGATAAAAAGGGACAAAATCTTTAACTGGACTGACGAGGAAACAGCTTATTCTGATTGCCAAACATCGATTGCCAACAAGGAAAGGATTACAGAAAAAATAAAGAAAATCAAAAACGTCTTCAGAAAGGCCATCATTAATTAATGCCCGGGGAGTACTTGACTTTCTTTTATACGGTGGTGTGCCCACCATTATCTAATTTTTAACCTGCTCCAGAATTTTGGCCTGAAAACGATACCCTGTCCTAGAAAAAAATTGGAAACAGTATACCCTGCTCCAGAATTTGGACAAATGGTCAAAATACACTAATTTGTTACTTTGTAGTTTGGCGTGTTAGCTTGGACCGAACGTATTCTTGTAAAAAGATTATCATAATTTTTTCATCTAGTTAACAAATTAAGGGTGGGTGAACTATCTGAAATTTCAGATCATTGCTCACCTATGATAACAATTAAAGCCTCGCTTTGTGTAACAAAAACTGATAGATAGCTATAAAAAAATTCTTGGTGGATGATAATTCAATTGAAAAATTAGTATCTGCGTTAAAGGGCGAGGAGGTTAATAATTACATTGAAATTATAAATGCTCAGCTTGATGATTGCAATTCTCAATAATCTACGTAGTAAACTTTTTGAATTGTCCGAGAACAATTTTTTTGCAAAAGAATCTTTACTAACAACAAGTCGAGGGTTAAAAAATGTGCTTGTTTCGCCGAGGAATGTTAAACTATATAAAAATAATTAAACAAAGCTAAAAAGTCGTATAAAGCTGCCTGTAAATCATCTGCATCGCTTAGATATAATAACTTAGATATTCTTCGCGCGTCTTATTTTTCTCTAAGGCGTGAATATAAGAAGAAGTTGCTAAAAAGAAAACGTAAATTTTTCCTTGACTTTGAAAAGGAACAGCTTTGGAATCTCAAGTTGGAATCACCAAAAACTTTCTGGAAAAAATGAGTAGCGGCCAAAAGAAAGTTGGTTGTGACTTCACCAAAAATGAACTGTTTGATTACTTAAACATTTTTTATCAAATAATGATACGAATACGTCAGCAACATGTGATAACTTAACTGTAGTTTCTCCCATGACTGCTGACTCCACTGCTAATGATGAAACACAGAAGTTGACTGATAATTTATTAAACAGTAATATCACTTTTGAGGAAGTCGAACGAATGAAAAAAATTAAAGTCGGGCAAAGCCACAGGGCTTGATATGATTAATGCTGAGCTACTAAAAAATTTAAATATTAAATTTTTACATGTTTTTGTATCTCTTTTTAACAAACTTCTTCAAAATGGACCAGAGGAATGGGCTGTAGGTATTATTGTACTAATTTTTAAAGGAGGTGAAAAAGATAATCTTGATAACTATAGGGAATTTTACTTCAAAGACTTAACAATGTCGTTTCTGATTATGAAATTTTGTGCGAAAATCAATTAGCGTACAGAGAAGGATACTAAACATCTGATCATATTTTTACACTACGTGCAGTTATTGAGAACACCTTCTAAAATAGAAAAGGGGCTCTGTATCTTTGTTTTGTAGATTTTAGAAAAGCATTTGATTCTGTTGACCATAAGGAATTACTACATAAACTTGCGAACTATGGTATTAAGGGAAACTTTTTGAAAATTTTAGCGTCATTATATTCCAAAATTAAATCTTCTGTCAGGGGTGCTGATGGCTTAACTGATTTATTTTCTTGTTCGCTTGGTGTAAGACAAGGGTGCTTGTTAAGTCTTTTGCTCTTTGCTCTTTTTTCAAATGATTTAAATAATTATATAAGTACATCTTTGGTTGGTGAGGATTCGATTCATTGCTCTATGCAGATGATCTTGTTTTAATCGCCAGGGATCCAGTTGACTCCAGTCACAGCTTAATGCTTTAGAACAATTTATCAATTCTCTTAAAATGGAAGTAAATATAGGTAAAACAAAAATTATGGTTCTAAAAAACAAAAAACGTAAATCTCGCGCAAAACCCGGTAATTAATTTAAATGGTATTTAGGGAATATCCAAGTGGAGGAATGTGAATCTTATAAATATCTTGGGGTAACTTTTAAATCAAACGGATCTTTCACCGAACATATTGATAAAGTGAGAGAAAAGGCTCAGAAATCATATTACTCACTTCTGAGACTGGGGTGGCTTAAATTTAAATTTTGGAAAGAAGATTAAAACTCTGTGTAATATTGCCTTTAACAAAACTACAAATCAGCGCTTTAACACCAAATTTGAGACTGTTGCATTGTGTTTCAGTTTTTCGTCACCTCTTAAAATAGGCCTGTGAAATGTAATGATATATAGAAAACTTACAGTCTGGGTGGATTCGAATTTATTTCGATAACGCAGATCGACCGGCTGAAGAGACATTTCTAAGATGAGAGAAGATGCATACCTGATTCAACTTTTGATACAGAAGGCCTTGGTCGCGAAACAGTTGAGCGAACTGAATGATGAAATATCGTCAAGTAAATTCGCAATAACAGTACTAGAACGTCTACCAGATTCCTATGCTACATTCCTCACTACTGTGAATGCTAGATATCCCGAGAATTTTAATTAGGACAATTTGAAAGGCCTAATAATCGTAGAACACATGGAAAGAAAGAGAAGTTAGAGAAGCAAGAGACAAACAACGTCCTTTTTGCGAAGAAAGGCAAACAGAACAACTATCGGCAGTCACGTTGAGGACGTAGGGTGGTTGAGGACGATATCAAAACACTGTTAACAGCACAATCATAAAGCAGCTCAAGGTCAAAAGGAGTTCAATGCTATCGGTGCAATTTGTCTGGGCATGTCACCAAGAACTTACCATACAACAAGCCTGAGAACGGCGCAAGCGGTGAAAACTTTAACATGGTGGAAGTGGGCGGTATTGACTCGATCTCGACAAACGACCTGAATCGATCGAATGAATGGTACATAGACTCTGCTGCAACCAAGCACATGACATTCAACCGAGGAATTTTTACTGATTACATCGAATACAAGCCACCCACGAGTATCTTCCTAGGAGGCATCACTGTGACAAAAGCACCAGGCAAAGGAAGAGTTCCTATACCGACGAGTGGCTTACGTGATGCCAAGCTGAATCTGCAGAATTCCTGTACGAGAATGTCTTGTGGGATGATCTCAGCTTCTTTATCAGCTTCTGGAAAGATGCTGCTTGCATGTAATAACTGGTCTGATTCCGATTCATCTTGGTTCTGGTTGGTCTTCGAAAAATTTACTGCTAACGAAGAATGCTCCTTTAACCAAGTCATACAACTTGTACTCTTTTACGCATGGCAAGAACCAATGAAGGTGGCTCTGCGAGCCTTGGCATCTAGCTTCTTGTGCTCACTGCCGGGTACAAGCATGTATGCAATACATCAAAATACTCTCAGACTAGACATATTAGGCTTGAGTCCAAACAGACATTCAAAGGGGGGACTTTACAGCTTGTGATGATATATCAATAGGCCTACCCTGCACTAGTAGGCTTGTAGAGTAAATTCTATTAAAGTAAGAGACTGGATTACGTGAGGTATGCAATCAACAATATATGACTGTCTGATTCTTTTGTCCTCTTTAACTTGAAGCTTATTCTCGCATAAGAAGAAAAGCCTTGCTGGGGACCAGTGGAACTAATTAGGAAATCATTTACAAAAAAACATCGTAAGGTTCTCTTGCTTATATGATGACAAAGCACACAGTTTAAAAAGAATGGCGATGAACTACATCGAAAAACTACTCCATTAGATGTGCATACTACTACAATTTCTGGCTCTGCTGCATCGATATCCTTTAATTAAAAGAAAACGCAAAAAATCACGGTCCTGGGAATGCATACCCATGTTTAAGAAAGCTATTTATATATCCTCGATAAGAGGTACTTGGTAGCATCTTACCTTCAGGAGAATATCAAAGATAATTTGGGTAAGTTCAGGAAACATCTACATAAAGGCCATTTTCAGATACCCATGACTTCCTGTTCTTGCAGGAATCATCGTACACTTTAAGTAACATCAGAATAGCAGTTAGTAGCAGTAAAAGCTTCACTCTTCAGAAAATACCTGCCCATTGGATTTCTAAGGCCGCGCTTTTTCACGATATGCAAATACCGATTCAAATGTTTCGCATTCCATTTACCCATTATAAAAGACGATATAATTATCAAATATGGCTCTAAAATTAGCTGCACGGAATTCTATTTCCCATCGATCTGTTTTTTGTTAACAGACAATCCGTTAAAATAAGCAATTCGCGTTTCTTGAATCTTAGAGCAACAGCTGGTAATTAAAAGTTTTTCGACAACAATCTGGCCTATAGAAGATTCTATTGAGATCCTTTCAGGATAGTACAAGGCACTCTATATGCATAAAGATTTTAATCATCGCATTATTATTTATAAGATTAATAAACTCTTAGAAATAAAAGGGCATATGAAAATATCAGTAACCAAGGATCAATTTGGATATTTCGTAAGTTGTAATACATTCAAAGATATGCAAATTTGCAGTATTTTATAGCAAAATCTTATCTTTATGCTATTAAAGCGTATGCATTACTTAAACTCGTTTTTTTGCAGCTTCTGAAGCAAAATTTTCAGCAGGTCCTGAGCCCTCTTAACCTTTTT
The DNA here is from genome assembly GCA_009936425.2 of Chrysaora fuscescens. Classification (NCBI taxonomy): domain Eukaryota; kingdom Metazoa; phylum Cnidaria; class Scyphozoa; order Semaeostomeae; family Pelagiidae; genus Chrysaora; species Chrysaora fuscescens. The sequence continues at coordinate 11,581 of JAACYV020222643.1, read as the reverse complement.
GCATTCGAACTGATAAATTTTTTAATCTCCCAAGAAGATATTTGTTATCTTAAATGTTGACTAATCTTGAACGGATATGTACAGTGCATTGCGGTCCTTAAATGGAGTTCGAAATTCGTTGAATATTAATGAAGGGATGCAGAGTACAATACGTTTTTTAAGCTCCTATTTTATAGGACTGAGCAGGTTGTAAACACTGTAAAATGAAATACAGAACTTCAGACACAAAGAAACTATCTGCTCAAAAGTTTGTTTTCAAAACCTTTGTGTTGGTAATCAATAATATTTTGCTGTACCTATACCTACATTGACAAATCTCTATGATGTTTGCTGGTGTAACTTCCTGAATTGACAATGTTCTTTCTTTCGAATAGAAAAAACAGGTAATTCAATCAAGAATCACCAAGGTGAAGCTGCATTCGGTAGAAAGCGGACAGCGATAGACGTACGTACTCTTAACTAACATTTTTGTCTTAAATCGATACTCACACTCTGGTGTACTTCGATAACTAGAATACAAACATTGTACTTGTTCCTGTGATAGACTGACTCGGTCATTTGATAAGTATATTTTGCTTACAAAGATAGTGGACCGCTATGTTTTCAGCTGCAAGTACGGCTGGTCTGTACGGTTCAAAGAAAATCATTGCTTCGAAGTCGTCGTTTCCTCGTCCAAGTTGCAGCAAACCGTCTGTTCTTATTGATCCAGTTACATTCATGAATGGCCGAAGACTGACTCTCAATGTTAGTGGCTGCAAGTTTCGAATTAACGAATTTTATTTGAAACAATACCCTAAAACACTCCTGGGAAGTCCTGACAAAGAGCGTTATTACGATCAATCCCGACAAGAATATTTTTTTGATCGTGATCCTCACATATTCAGGCACATCTTCAACTTCTATAAAAGTGGGAAGCTGCATTACTCAAATCAAGATTGCTATGATTCATTTCTGGATGAACTGAGCTTCTTTCAGCTACCAATCCGCGATGTGAGTGCTTGCTGTTCCGATTCTTTAATGGATAAGTGCTCAATTTCTGTAGTGTCTAAAGGAAATCGCAGGCCAAGTGAAGAGAGATTGTTAAAAAGTGAGGCAGAAACTTTTCGTCAGAAAGTTTGGGTGCTGGTAGAAGAGCCTCAATCATCTATGTCGGCAAAAGTTTCTTATTACTTTAGCTGTGCAATTATCATATTGAGCGTAGCTGTTAATACTTGGGAAACTGTACCTTGCCGGGGAAAGAAAACGTATGGTGAGGTATATCGTGAAGTATTTTTTTCCACTGACTCTGCTTGTGTAACAGTATTCACTATCGAATACTTGATTCGCCTGTACGCAGCACCTATGCGTTGGGCGCATTTCAAGCAATTAATGACAATTGTCGACCTTGCTGCAATTCTCCCGTATTTCATTGACTTGCTCATGAAAGTGGCTACGGATGGATCTTCAGGCAGCCTTCCTCTGGTAAATGCTCTTGTCATGTTGAGGGTTTTGCGTATCTTTCGCATATTCAAGCTTGCTCGCCACTCAAAACGACTGCGAGAGCTGAGCGACTCAATTCGTAACTCAGCCTCCGAATTGGGTTTCATACTGTTTACCTATCTTATTGTCGTAATTCTGTTCGCCAGCGTCCTTTACTACGCAGAACGGGGAAGTGAAAAGACAGATTTTGCAGATATTCCTCAATCAATGTGGTATACTGTTGTAACTACGACTACATTGGGGTGAGTAAAATGGTGCTATAATTCCTAAAATGTGCAATAAGATTAATTATTTGAGTATTTTCGCTGATCGATGATAGGAATAATATGATACAAATTTCTGAGCAAAATATAGCCAAGGTAGTTTGGAAGTGAATGATGCTAAGTTTAAATCCCAAAGTTTGGAAATTAGTTTGCATTTCCACTGCTGATGCCGTCTTAATTACAATTCTAATAAAATGAGCCTTTTCATGCGTTACAGCAAAATAATGTCTCAAACCTTAAACAACGTACACCTAGCTCTATATCAAATGCCCTCGGCCCTGCATTCACGAATATAGTATATCATAGAATAAATGTTATAGCATCAATAAATATAGCCACTATGAGACATTTAATAATGCCTTTTCCATACAAGTACAGTAAACAGTCGTTGTATGGAAAACCAATATTGTACTTCTGCATCCATGTGTATATCCCTTCTGGTACCTTTTTTGTAGCTAACTCAGATATTTACGCGTGAAATATTTTTGCAGCTATGGTGACATCGTACCTCAAACAGTTCAAGGAAAACTGGTGGGCAGTTTGTGCTGTTTGATGGGTGTGCTGGTTATTGCTTTGCCAGTTCCTATTATACAAATGAAGGTAATTACACATTATGAATGTCATTTTTATTTTTATCATCATTAATTTAGTTCTTTTTAACAAGACTGGAAGATGGGCACACTGGAGATCTCATCTTATACCTAGGTTGGAGTCTACAACCCAAGATAAGGGATGCTGTCACTCTTTATCCTGGCCACTTTCAAGAAACATGGGCATTTTTGAGCACTCGAGTTCTGTCATTATCTCCAGCAACAACTCAGGATATTTTGCCTTTATAGTTAAGTTCCTAGTTTGTCATATCTCTATAGTACAATTTGCAAAATTTAGTTGTTACAAAAACGGACCGGACTTATCTCCATCAACACATTCAGGCTTGCTCGAAAATTTTGAAGTGCAGTGATACAGTTTTGCATTAGAATAATCGTCCATTGCAACAAATGAAATCATATATATCAAGTTGTATTTAAGACCTAAATTGGGCTACTTCAGTTTCTAGCTACTGTTGCAGAAATAAGCCCGTTAAATGCCATATAACGTATCAACAAAGTTTTAGAACATTAATAATTACAATGGATAATCATTGTCAATTGAAAACAATCATTGCAAGATTTGGATCCACTCTTGGCTTGCATATTTAATAAACAATTTTCATTACTTTTATTACTTATAAAGTTTGCCTTACCTTGTTCCGATTGACTAACAAAGTCAAGTAAAGAACGGTACCATACAAGGAATATTTAATTGTTAAAAGGAATATTTCGGCTTTTAACAATTGGGAAATTGTCGATTAAAATATCCCTGATAAGAAAGAAAGAGCAGATTTACAAAAACAAAAATGCATATCAAATATTTAAATATAGAATCATATCGTGTTAGCCTTCATT
>JAACYV020222532.1:10166-20673 GCA_009936425.2 Chrysaora fuscescens | reverse complement strand
CGAAATACGAAATTCGCGAAAGTTTATTCTCGCGAAATATCCCTAAAACTCACGAAAGTTTAATTTCTAATACCAAGAATTCACTGGAAAAAGACGTCTCAAGAAGAACATTTAACTTCTATTTTTTAGATTCCTTCATTTTTTTATCGATTATTATAACATCTGTTTTAATTGTTTCTTTTTTGTTTTGACTTTCCATCTGCTGTTACCAACTTGACGAATGACAAATGATTGTTTTTAACAAATTATGATATTGTATTTCGTTGTTTTCATTGTATTAAATGGAATGAAAAGAGAAGGAAACTTCAATTGAATAGAAGTGCTTTTTGCGCGAAAATCATGATTTTTCTAAAAACGCGAAAGTTTATTCTCTCGAAATATCTTCTTTCGCTTCTTTCGCGAAAGTTAATTCCAAAAACCTCGCGTTTCTCATGATTCATGAAGGCTTCTTCCCGCGAAAGTTTCTTCCCTTAAAGTAAGATACAGGCTACGATTAAATCAGAATCAAGAATGTTATATTAGAGGGATATTTTCCTTGCTAGTTATGGGACGCTATAGCCCACTGTTAACCAAAGGAAGTCTATGGTAGCCAAAGAAGGGATCGTAATAACCATCACAATCACCATCACGATTAAAAGAATATCATAACAAATCACTCCATACAAAAATATTAAATGGAGTAACAATAGCTGGAATTGAAATAACAGTATCATTGATTTATAATCAAGCTAGCCAATGACAAAACCCATGATGTGGTAGGCTCGTCAAATGGACCAGCAATAGAGCCCGCAAGAATCCGAACCAACTGACGATAGCAAAGCAATTTATAGGCAATAGGCAACGAGGTTCACAAATTCTTCCGCTGTTTTGAACAAGTAGTAATGCACCCGTGCCGCCGGCACCCAAGTGACATAACTGCAGCAAAGCAAAATCAACGTAATATTCCTTAGATATCATGTAAACGATTCAACAAGGAACCCGTGATAAACCCCCATCACCAAGACTACTGAGGTTAAATTCCATATCAAGACGATAAAACAAAAATTTAATAAAAATTAAAAAAAAAAAACAATATTTAAAATCAATTTGTCGGGGTCCCTAATAACAGACTCACGCAGTACGGAAAACGCAGACAAACTTGGCAACGCTAAGCCTTGAGGTGGCATTACACTGCCGAGACTGGCTCAAGGCAAGGAATTTACCCGCAAAACATGAAAAAATCTTGCAACTTGCAGAGGGCGTCCTTGACCCCTGGAACGGGAACATGAGTAGGAAATCCTGGATTTGAACTTGATGAATCCAGACTAGCCATGGCAGATTGACTCTAGTAACTTCTGCAGAGTGTAATTAATATTTACGAGAGAGGCTGCCACCTTGAATCAACCCCTTGCCTTCTTATTTCCATGGCTAATAAACGTCAAACAAATTAACAAGTAGTGTACATAAATTCAAATATAAAAGGAATGATCTCACCAGGCCACGAACGTAGCTACAATGATTTGAAGAAGGAGCGAAAACCATGCAACCTGCCTTGTCTTAACGAACTCCGAAGAGTTTTAGTTAACCGACCATGCTGCATAAATCTCAAAGACCAGAGTACAAGCCAATGTTTCGAAAGCATTCTCATGAATAAAATATTACAAAAATATGTTGACAACAACTCTGCTTCCGTTCCTACTACTTCTCCCTTGCTAAAAGAAATTCTAGAAGTGGATACCTTAGCGAACAAATTTCATGCCTTGCTAAACTGGCCCATCAATGATAATTACGTCAACCAGCACTAGTGACATTAACATACATAAAAACAAGGACACTAAATCTGGGGAGCATGGAATATCCAAGCCAACGTCCTTGGTAGTTTTAACCGTGCTAAAAAATTTTAATTTAACCAATATGTATTTTTCACCTGTTTACGTAAATTCAAGTACTTGTGCATGATATTTCATTTTTTGGACTTGTTTTGCCATACGTACGCCTTTGACTACTATTCCATAATGCATTGCGCATATGACAGGCACTCTGATATGTAGCAACGGCCAATACAAATATGACAGACAAAACCCTTCACGTTACTTATAGGTCTGTCGAACAGGCTTTTGCGGTGACTTTTTAACATGGCCAAAGACCTAGAAATAATGTGCTACAACAATGTCTATTTTTTAAAATTTTGTCTTCTTACGTTTTCGGGGTAATTTATTAACTCCAACCGGGTAATGACATTAAAAACTGTTAAGGAGTTTGCGATGGAAAACAGTATCCGGAAAGGGGACATTGTTTATGGCAATTGTAATATTTGCTAATGAAGCTAACGCTATTAACTCGTTTAAATTCATTACACGTCGGATAATGTTTGCAGCAGAATTCGAATTTCGTGGAGCGCGGTATAACCTGGAGGGCAGTTCTGTTTAGTTTCAGCTCGCAAGGACAATAGAATTGGGAACATCAAACATCCTTGATATCAAGACTTTCATTAACCAAGGTACCTTTTAAAATTTTATCCTGCGTCGAACGGTCTTTATCCCATGTATAAACTGGTCAACTAGCCTCCATATCGCGATTAATAACCAATATATATAATATATATTAGAGATTTTCAACACTCAACAGATAGTAAATTTTTTGTGTCGAATTTACACTTGATACTAATGAATTCTTGCATTATTCCATTAGAATTAAAACTTCCGTGCCCTCATTAACAAAGTCTAAAATAAGCTGATTGTAATCAGTTTGCCATGCCTGCTTCTGCTCGATTGAAATGATGGTGTTTACAGCATTGTATACAAGCAGCATATAGCTGCATCATCATCGGGCTGCAGAAGCTGCCGTGTAGTACTAGATCGACCTCCATTTCCCTTGAGTAAGGCAGAATCTCTGTTATGCAATCACATCGTCATTATTTGGACGAACTACTAAAGGTGCAATTCAATGTAATCCAAAGTTAAGCGCACAGAGTCATCAGTATCACATAAGGTATCACATTATGTTCAAACCACATTCTTTATTTTTAGTTTAGAACATGACCTGTTTCTGCGTTCTTTCAGTAGTACCAAATTGTTTCGATTACCGATATTATCATACTTCTGAGCAAAATAGTAGAATGGGTCTTAAATATCTGAATTTGTTGCTAGATATTTCATTTAGCTTTATGTGATTATACATCATACTTTTGGGCTACTCTTTATCTAAGCCGTGACCGAACGATTATACGATCGACCAAACGACCAAACGATAAACTTTCACTAAAAGTTTTACTGAATATTTTCTAGTGTAGTTTACTGATGTTGAGATATGGTAACTAAACGACTATTTACATATCACTAAACATTCCGCTGGCATTGGATCTCCGGAGCTGGGGCCTAATTTCAAGAGATTGGGCTCCGAATATTATTGTTTGCGGCTTTAAAACAACGCTCAAATAAAATGTGCAACCAGCTGAGAAAAGTTAGACATTAGATTTAACAAAGCAATTTGTATCATCAGCATAAAAACTCCCTACTGAACAAAAAGCACACACCATTAATCAATCCCACTATCAGTTGTTTTTGATAGCTCCAAAGCAGCCAGTTTCCCACACACAATTAATAATTGAATAAATAAGTGGAAGCAAGCTCTGACATATATGCTAGGATAACCACAGAAGAACATACAGTTTTGCACTTTGACATCATTCCTGCAGGTAAGCATACAACGATAGCATCATTTGTTTGGCAATAAGTGTATCTAATACCTGCAATCGTAAAAAGCAATATTTTTTGTTTGTAGTTTTTTTTGTATCAACGACCCTCAATGAATTCAAATAAAAAATTTATCGAACCGTGTTTTTGTTTTGCTCTTCACTTGCTTCTATGTACGTATAAAAAAAGTAATATTTTAACCTATGCAACACGTTATTGTTTTCTAACCAAATATTCTAACAGAGACCATATTATAAATGTAAATTCAGCTTTTCTCTACATCAGATACATAATATTTAACTGGACAATTATAAGCAAATATATATTCATTTAATATTTATGAGAGCTATTATAAATTATTACCTATTATCGAAAATGACATCAATGATCACTCTTCAAACTCTAGCATTTTCTGTCAACAAGATAACGATTGGAGAAGAAAAAGGGAATTCAAAACAGATACAAAGAAAAGAGGAAGATAAACCCGCCATGACTGGCATCACATTTTTTATACTGATAGTCGGAACAATCTCCGGTATAGAAATCCATGCACAACATACTTTTTTTATCAGGCGCTTTGATGGGAAATGTCTTGAATATAACAAGAGTGAAGAAAAATTTATATTCAACTCCTTATGCCGGGAGCGCTATAGATGGAAAGGAGGTGCAAGAATAGTTCATGTGTTGACGGAGAAATGTATTGTCCCTCAAGCGGTTAACAGTGACAGCATTTTGAATTTGACTAAAAGCTGCTCTGGAACAGACACCTTGTTCATACAACAGCAAAGTTCTAATTCAATAAAACATTTGATAAGCGGTAAATGTCTTCACTCGAAACGAAACACCTCTAGCACAACAGGAAAGGTTGCACTCCTTTTATTGCCAGAATGCTCTTCAAACAGCGCTAAACTCTGGCTGATGCAAGAAGTGCATTATGTCATCCGTCATTACAGTTATCTATGTTGGAAGTACAGTGCCTCTGATGATCTAATTAAGCTGACAAAAACGTACGTGTGTGATCGTTTTCTTCAACGCAATACGATGAATTTGCAACACTATGAAACTGGCAAATGTGTGATTATAAAATCTGGATTTCTCAGATTGACTGATGATTGTTCAAACCTGACAAGCCTTTTTTATATTGATAGCAATTTCTTGCTACACGAGTCAACTTCATCCAAATGCATTGGTCCAAATGGAGGCTTGACAAATCCTGCGCCTAATACACTTCTTGTGCAAAGTGAATGCCAAAACAAAGATCAAATGAAAACCTATTTTTATGATGACAAGAGTAAGTCAATATTGAAATGATCATTCTGAATCTATTTCATACTTTTTGAAAAATCTCGCACAATGCAAAAATATATTTCCATGATATGACAGAGGATATTCTCAGGCAAATAAACAACATGCGTCAAATTCTAAGGTTTACATGTGTCTTAGTGGATTGTGTTATAGTGCTGCATGTTTTTTAGGAAAACTCAATTTAGAATTATATTATAAACCCTTCCGGGCGCTCTTGTTTGGAAGTGTTAAAGCTGATAAATGCTTTTAAGAAACCAAGGGATAAGATCATTTTGCACACAAAGATAACTTCTGCCTAAAATGCATAAATAGTAGATCCATTGGGGCTGCTATTTTATGTTGTCCCAGTCCAGTGGCGTGACAAGATAAAATAACTTTCAATATCGCCTAAAAAATGAATATGTAGTTTTGTGTTTTTGCTTTTATAATTGATGAATGCAATATTCTCCAATCTCATCACCCGGATTTTCAGCCGCTGCTCGTGCTGTTTGTCGTCGAGCTGAAAATGCAAATAATTTTGCTCTATGAAAACAATTTGTTTCAAATTTACAACATGAAGGAATTCAATTTACAGAACCATTCATTCTTTTGCAACACCACAAAACAGCACATATAACCTTTATGCCACGTTTACATTGGAACGCAATCGTTCCGTTCTGTATCGTTCCCTTTCAAAAATTGGAACGCTCAGGTGTTGCGCTCAAAAGGGAAGGCTTCAAATAACATCGTCACCAACAAGTGGTCCGATGAAAAATTTGTCTCAAAAGTGGAACGATACGCAATTTTTTTGTTCCGTTCCCGTGTGAACAGGTAGAACTGGTCCAAAAAACGGAGCGATAAGATTTTTGCCCTAAGCGCATGCGGGGGTGTTGTTGTTACAGGAACCGAGAAATAAACACAAAAAACCAAATGGAATTTCAAAATCACCTTCGTTCTTCTTGGTGCTTTACTTGATTCCGTTTAGGTTGGGTATTTGTTTACCCTGACCTTGGTCTTTTTAAAAAGTTGTGGTACTAGCCATTTGAAAATTCGAATCCATTTTGTATTTATTTATTACGAAATCAATCCCCACTATGGACATGTGCATTACAAATTCCTTTGTTCATTTTTGCGCACGAATTGCACAACGGAACGTTTCCGTTCCCGTCTGAAAACAAAACAAAAAATGATGCGCAATTGTTCTGTTCCTGTGTGAACAGTCTAATTTTCGGTTCCAAACACTGGAACGAAGTTGGAACGAAACGATTACGTTTCCGTGTCAACGGGGCCTTAGAGTAATCCTTGTAAAGTCGGATAAATTATTGACTTACTAATGACCATTTCTTAATCGCGATTTTATAGAATAAAATTGATCTTATAAATTTTGCAGCTGTTGTGAGTTGAAGCCAAAGTTAAATACACCATTCTTCTTTTGCCAAGGTATTCTTGAGGTACAGCTGGTCTCTGCATCAAATAAAGCAAGCGTTGCTGTGAACGGATATGAATACAGCAAAAACGCACGTGGCATCAATATCGTTATCTTCGATCATCGCAGTAGCATTTTTGAGCACAAAAGTTCATACGATGTGTACGCCTCCGTTATTTACAGAAATAGATTAGTTGAGTTGCTCGGAAATTTGCCATCTGGTAAAATTATGTTTATGTCTGTAAGAGGACATATCAGAATTGACAGCTACCTTGCATTGGCTTTGCGAAAACATGGGGTCACATCTACATTTGCATCAGCTAATCTCCCACAAACAATTTGCCCAATGGTAGCGATAATTTTCACTGGAAACAATCGAAAGACCTGGGAAGAGTCAGTAAGCAAACATGATTGCATTGGAAATATCGAGATAAAAAGAACAATTAATATATTCCACGATCCTGAAGTTGTAACAGATTGCTCCAGTGAACTGGGTATTAGATCTGGCAAGATCAAAGACTGGCAATTAACATCAACTTCCGTCTGGCACAATTATCATACACATGCCAGTTACCATGCCCGGCTTTACAAATCTGGTGTAGGCTGGTGCGCTGCTAATTATGCACCTGTATCTCACCTTTTTCAGGTTGATCTTGGAATCACAAAGCTTATTACTGGTATAGCCATTCAAGGCCAACCAAGTGGTTTGCATGCAGTTTCCAAGTTTAAGATACAATATTCATTGGACAGAATTAAGTGGCATTATTACGTCAATAGCTCAAATATTACGAATATTTTTACTGGTGTGGAAAGAATTTTAGCTGAAGAGACTAGTGTAAATTGGTTTTTGAGAACTCTTGCAAGACATATCAGATTCATACCAGTGGAGAGAGATAATCTCCATCCATGGACACACTGTGTACGAATGGAACTTTTTGGTTGCTCTCCAAGGCGTCCAATCTTCACTAACACATTATACCAACCAGATGGCAAATACATATTGAAAGTCAATACAGGTAACATTTCTTTCCAAGGAACAGCGCCATGGTCTAATAAGATTCAAATAGGCATCTTCACAGCCGAAACAAACTCAACTTTGGCTCTTGCTATAGATCAACAGCATTTCTATATTCTCAACAGAACTTTAACAAGTAATGGTGTTTTGCCCCGAAATGCTACAAGAGTGACGAGAATTAAAAGTAACACAAGGAGAGTGACAATAGCAGCCAACATTAATTTTGAATTGAATGCTGTTGAGTATTATAATCTGGATATCAGTTTGAAATGCAGGGTAAGAAGCACTGTCAATTTGATTGTAACAGAAAATAACTACTTCGATTTTGAAATGACTTTGAATTATCTGGAAATATTATCAATATTTGTTTTTGATTTGCATTTTGTTTCACCGTTGAGACAAGTTGAGCTGCATAAATTAATTTATGACTATTCATTTAGATTTTAGATTTGGGAAAACTTTCCGGCTTCAAATCATGGAACGTTTACAGCTATGAAACAGAGGAAGAAATTGTTGTAATTGCAAGTCCTCTTCAAATCAAACGACAACAGAAAGATGAAAGTCTGTTGTTGTATAAGATTAAAAAAGCCACGAACAAAACAAAATACGAAACTGATGATGAGTTGAGTTTCAATATTTCAACATGCCACTGGTCTGGTGAAAGCTTTGCAAATGCCTACCAACTAGAATTCTTTGTCTACTATGACAAAGACATCTTAACGATGACATCAATTATTAACATTCAGAAGACCTGGTTAAGCATCGGTCCTACGAGAAATGCCACTAAACCTGGCTTAATTTTTCTTAAAACAAATGTTCTTTGGCTCATGAACAATCAGTACATCCAGTTAAAGTTTAGATTTAGATTTCCTAAACAGAATCTTAAAAGGAAAATAATTGAAGGAGCAATTATAATCGACTTTGCTTATCAAAACAACTTAAAAACGTTTAACGGAAAAGCCAAAACAAACGTACAAAATTTAATCCCATACATTTTCAATTTGCTCCCATCTCAAAGCATCTCTTCATCATCAAGTCAAAGTTACGCCATTTCACGTCGAATAAGAGTTCCTGGAGTCAGCATACTCTTTGATTATTTTCAAAATGACTTGTACGTCTGCACATCCAGGTCTTCAATGTCTCGTCGAAAGCACCTGTCTTGCTATTACCAAAGAAATGGTGCAGCTCCATGGCATGGCATACCTTATATTGCATCAGTCGTTGGAATCGGCCAAAGCAATACAATCTATGGCTTGGATCCTCAAGGAAATTGTTATGTTAAGTCTATCAACAATCTACGAACTTGGACGCATGTTAGTAACAATGAATGGGTCTCAGTTCAGAACCAACTCATATTTGGACAAGTAAAATCAGCAGTCAATGCCTCATCGTTACCACCTAGTCCTGACAATGCATGGATGTTTGCTTCATCAACTAATCAGTTTTGGGCAGCAACAAACAAAGGAATTCTAAACAATGATACAGGGAGCTGGAGATACATTGTTCAGTGGTAGAAGAATATGTTGATGCTGAAAGATAACACACAGCAGTGTCCAACGATTTTTCTTAATTTGATACTAATAAAACACTTTAATCTTGCAGTTGCTCTTAAAGCTCTTTTCTGTTTCAGTGTTACTTGGCAATGTTTACTAAAAATGTATATCCCACTCTTTTGCATCACCAGTCTTTGAATTAATATATTTCATAGCAAAGAGCCACAAATTTAGTACTCTGTCAATTTAAACAAATCCATACTTTCGTTTCATCATAAATTAATATATGTTGCTGCTTAGTCATCAAGTCCCCAAGCATTTACTTTTGTCTACGTCATAAACCATACGTTTCACCATAATTTTTGAAATTGGGATTACCAAATGCCCTTAACGTATGCAAAATAACTATGATGACGATTAAGCAATCTTGCTCTACATTGTGCTTGGCTGAAAGTAACAGTTAAAAAAGCATTGAAATTACAACTTTGCTTTACCCAGTGACCAAAATTGAGCAAATCCATTAAGTTGATCCAAGATTATGTCAAAATTATTATCTGCATTCAAATCAAGCCGCCTTCAACTACAATATAGCGGTTTAGGGAGTGCTGAATTCGGTTGCTTATCTAGATATATAAATTGATTTTGTACAGATTACGACATAATTAGCGAACAATTGTCGCAAATTGCAACATTTGTTATTTAGTAATTTAAAAGCAATTTTAAGTTTATTATATCCACATAGCCTCTTAAAAGCACTGGTTTTACTGCAATTTGAAATATACTGATAAAAAAGACTGGTAAATATACCTTTAATTGCTAAAGCAGTATTTTCTACCTTTTACTGATACAAGAAAACAAGGCGTCTTAAGGCGGTCTGTAATCGTGTTCAGAAACAAACAGAGACAAGAAAGACAAAACGCCCGTTTCAAGATCCCACAATTATTATATTGAAATTCTGCTACCCATAAAAAAAATTGTTGCAGATCATCATCAACGGTAGCTATCAAAATTAAAGATTTAAAAACTGGTCAAATCCATTGCCATTAAAATAAGAACTGGATCTACTATCTATATAGTCTCGGCTACTCGGCTACCTATTATCGTTATTATTGTGTTATTTTGATATCATCTCGAGAGACACCAACAAAATGCAATTGCTCTGCCCAAAGAGGCACAAACCTTGTAAATATTGTAAAACCTCCTGAAAGGTGGTTTCAAAAAAAAAAATTTTTCGCAGAGCCATGACAAGAAACACAAATATTTTCTTGGTCTCCAATTCTTGTTACTAAATGAAACTATACTACACGACAGTCCGGCTTTCGACACGGAACAAGGCAATAACAGCGTGGAGGAAATAACGCCTGAGTTGGGCGACAGAACTTATCTAAAATCAACTACATTAATTAGAAATACGAAAATGAGACAACAGATTTGGTGCATCCTTGTGAAACATGCATGTGGGCATGGCATCGCTTCACAAATCCACATAAAGATGAGTCCGATAATCGCAATAGGGAGCTTGTTTCGTGACAATATGAGGCATGGGGGGCTCGAGATGTTCCACGTTCCGAAATCTTGACAAAAGGAAAATATATAAAAATCCACGATTCCGTGC
>JAACYV020222532.1:0-10066 GCA_009936425.2 Chrysaora fuscescens | reverse complement strand
TTCCAGGGAGCACGAAATTGAAAAAAGTATTTGAAGCAAGAATTCAACGTATTAACATGGTTTTGAGCAAACACTTTTACATTTCGCAAATGATTCGTTTTTGTGACAGATCCAGTACTAGTTATTTTATAAATCTAACACAGAGCTGAAACCGGGTGCCGTCTCTTCAATTTTTGTTTTGCAAACAAACAGTAGGGCAAGTGCGAGATGAAAAACAGGTTTTCTCTCTAAATTTCGAGAGAAATCGTTTGACTAAATTGAAATGAGATATTTTCGAAAATGATCGTGGGGTTTCACGAATTTATAGTTAACTCTGAAATTACTCTTTATTCTTGCGACGGAGACTAGCTACACACGCAAAGGAAGGAATTAGTCGACCTGTCAACTTGTACGTCACAACACCATATAACGTAAAACCCTAAAGGGGGTTTCTCTGGCCCCCTTTGACTAATTTGGGTCGGAAAAACTACAGAATCAATACTTGGAAGATTTTCTAACATATAAACTAATAAAATGATAGGGTCAAAAAACAGTGTCACATATCTTAAAAGGTTCGGTTGATGGTGCGATGAATCGTTTGCTTAGCAGGTCTTCATTATTTTACTGAGATGTAGCTCTTGCTCTTTGCACAGGCTTCACATCTCGATTTAGCCTTTTGCAACTCCAGTTCCTGACTCGTTAATTGAAAGGACTCCTTTACTTCTATTGGTGATACAGGTTGGACAGGTTGAAAGTGTCTTTATAATGTACTGATTCTTAATCGGCAGTCATGTCACGTTTTCGATTACTTTAGTGGATTTTGTTATAATTGATCAGTGTTCGCAAGACCTTTAATAGGGGTGATAGCATTTCGTTGAAGCCTGGTCCCTTTAACACTTCAAAAATATTAGGCAATTTTTTCACCGCTACAGTAATAATAATTGATGCATGACCAAGACGAGATGTTTTCTGGTTATTTCTGAGATTTCCGTTTCTCCACACAAGAACTCGAAAAATTCAGCCAACAAGTTTACCACTCTTAGTAGCCTTCACGTGAAAGCGGATATGGACCCTACCAACTCTCTAATGACTTGTGATAATGTTTTAAACGCATAGGTAGATTCCTCAACTACTGTAGTTTCTTATGCATACATATTTTCTGCTACTCTCAGCTGGCTGTCTGTTTCTCTTTAAGTCTTCCTTTGCTCTAGTGAATGTTTTACGATAATAACGCAATGAGTTATGTATAGCAACTTTTTTTATATTGAGAGACACTTCAAAGAAATGGCAGGTTTTTTATTTTCTTAAAAACTACAAAACGAGAACAATAAACATTTAGTGTCATTTACAGTCAGGATTATTTTGAATCTAATGTCCTACAAGCTCTTTGGTTTGCTTTTTCAAATCTGCTTCTTCAGTAGCATCCTTCTTTTGCACCAAATAACCATGTCCAGCTGTCACGCCCCAAGAATCTGGTTGAGACATGGAAGGGCATGTTGGTCTTCCACTCGCAGGCTTAATGTTCTCCCAATATTCACGTTTGGCTCTAGAAGAGAAAACTTGTCTCAAATTTTGGCAATAGTGTGACACATCTTACTTGGTAAAAAAATGGATACATATCAAACCAGGGGTGTATGCTAGGATATGACTGGTTTTGGTTGATTCTTCCCCTCTGGGAATGGAACCCTACTCTGGATAATTATCATTTTTACATTAAGAATTTTAGGGTTTCTGGCGTTAAATGTAAAGCCTGGATATACTTTTTACATCAGACATTGTAAATCATATTATCAGTAGTCCAGAAAAGGTAAACTCAAGGGCACTTCTTCAGAAAGCCAGGATAATTGCAGCATTCAAGATAATCTCACCTTGCTCTGACCCATGGTTTGGTGTGTAACATAAGTCCACCACCCCACATATCATGCTTCTCACTTCCTTTGGGTGTTCTTCCTCTCTCCTTTGCAAGCTAAATTTCAAGGCAGCAAAAGGAAATTGGTAAGATGCTCTTCATACATAATTGATATAAATATTTTTATGAACACAGGTTATAATAAGATTGAATTGAGAAACAATTATAAATAATAGACAGCATGAATCCAATGGCATGCTCCACTAACACAGAGAAACAAATGTTGACTGATAGGTAAAATATAAATTAAACTAAAAAATCTGTTGAATAATTCATTTGACCAAAAGCTATTCTTCAAGTATTTTAAGCATCTGATTTTTGGCTAAAAAATTCAAATAGTGTTGTGAGAAAATAAAAAGCAAAGATTTCAAAATATGTTCCAAAACAGGAAAAAATATTATGATTCACATGCCTCTTCTGTTATAGCTCTGATATGGTAAGGTTCAAAGCCACAGCATCCACCAATGTAATTAATACCCATGTTATAAGCATCCCTTGCATATTTCTGAATGTCCCATCTCGTACAGATCCTAGGCTCAAGGGCTAAAAATAACAGTATGGTATCAACAATGTTGTTGGTGCCTCTTCACTCCCATTATAACAATTAGAAAAATTTAATGATATTATCTCCAATTTTCCCCAAGGATTGCAATTCAGAGAAATCTGCAAAACCAAATGAAGACAGCAAACTCAAGACCTATGTTTACTATGAAGAAACCCATGCCCATCAATACCTTAACAACAATTAACAAATTTTATTGTTGCACAGGATCAAGATAAATGGGCACAACAGATTCTGCCTTGCTGACATGAAGGTGATGGAGTCTCACCCTCATCAACAGGGAATGAATGACTAGTCATTTGTTAGGATTTGTCAATTTCAACAGTTTACAGGCATTCTGGCTTGTATCTACTTGGAGTTTCAACAGTCATTCAAACTTCCAACCTCAAGTTTCTTAGTAGAAATAAACTTTCCCCTGCTTAACTAGCCTAATGAGTCTTCTCTTAATTATTTCATTTCTTAACCATTTAGCAATTCTGCAATTACTAAAATACGAACATGCAGACGGAAACAGTGAGGTCCTTGATTTAGGTCTGGCCATACCTTTTCATAACATTAGGTAAGTAACTAAACAATTAGCCAATTAATAATGAGTGTCTGTTAAATTGGATAGGATAAATCAGATGCATCAGATTTGTAGAGAGTTCAACTAGAATTCTTCTAGCAAAGAAACATTAAGCAGCAATAAATCCAGAACTCACCAAAAGGAAATTCTGGTAGGTCAATGAAGCCTTGAGCATTAGCATCAGGAGTCTTGAAGCCTAGAGGTTGAATCATCAGATGTCTCTTTAAGCCTGCACCTTTAAGGCCCTTTTGGATTTCAGCAACTGCAGCCAAGCATATCTCAGGGTCAAAATGACAGTTGATTCCAACTATATCAGCTCCTAAAAATTATCAAATAACTACCAAGTAACAAAAACACATAACATAAAAAGAATCTCTTTTTAATAGGGAGGCTTCAGGTAAGTGCTAATGAAAAAATGCAAATAAAGGCCCTGGCCGGAGGTTAATTCTATAGAAGTCACATAACCCAGTTTCATGGTTTGCAAGCTCTGCAAAATCCATTTGGTTATAGGTGCGATCTCAAATGCCATGGAATCCTTTAAATGTCAAAAAAGGATGCAACAAGGATAAAATTGTGATCTTTTTGTCTTTCATTTTTCTCCCACAACAAGATCCTCCAAAAACCCTATTTCCCATATGAAATATTGCATGCCATTCCAGGTCTTGTGCTAACATTTGCCACTTGCCATTACTATAGACAAAAAGTTCTGTGTTGTTTGGGTTCCTTCATGGTTTGCTCAGCTGGTTTCAGGTAAGTTCAGGATGGTTTAAGTTCTTTAACAATAGTAAATTTCAAAAGAAGGAAATTCTTACCTGCTTTTGCCATTCTCACCCCACATTCAGCAGTTGAAACACCATGCAAATCACCTTCAGGTCCAATACACATTGTGGCTGCAACAGGCAGACCTGTATTCTTCAATACTTCAATTGCCCATTCCATTTCCTCGATATGCTCAAAATACTACAATTAAAACAGGTATTAGTAAATCAGGAGCTCTTATAGTAAATAAGTCTAGTTTACACTGATTAGTGACTTCTAAGTCATTTGTATAACTTTGATTAAATATAAAGATTATAATTAATGGCTCTGTTTTTCAATGTGTAAAACCTCTTGCTACAAAGCCTTCCGTGTGCATTGACGTATCTGAGTCATCTACTACATATGATTATTTCTAAATAGCTAGGATGGTTTTTCTACCATTTGTTAATTTAATAACATTTGCATCACATAATCAACTTCTCTATCATTGATATTTTCAAGATCTATGACAAGAGGGAAAACTTCTAGCAAATAGAGATAATATGCTGTCCCTAATTATAATATCCAGGTTAAATTTTTGGTTGTTGCTTCCAAATCTTGTTTAATTTGCAGAAAAGAACACAAGTAACAGAGGCTGTTGTAAAATGATGACCATGCAAACAACTAAATAACCTTACAACAATAAAACAATATAGGAAATATGACACGTCAACAGCAGTTAATAATAAACATACAAAAATGTGTTAGTTAAATCAAATAAATTCGGATAGGAAAAACATAGGCAATACAACATTTGCAAGAATAATAAAGAATAATAAATGTCACTACAATTTTAAAATTGTTTTAGCTTAAAAAATTTCATGTTATGAAAACATTACAACATAGCAACTGTGATGCACATTTGAGAATGTTTACATTATCTTTGGCAATCACCTTTAGCTAGTAAGGATTTTTTTAAAATACATTATTTAAGCTTTGAATACTAACCTCGGCCAATAGAAACTCAACTTTCATCTCAACAAATGCATCACATTGAACTTTGAATTCAGCTTGCACTGATGCCTTTCCCTTCTGACTCAAATATGATGGAGTTTGACAAACTCCACCAAGAGTGATTGCACCACCTTCTGATGCAACACCAGCTGCCAGTTTACAGGCTTCCTTGTTTATGTTGGAGCACTAATAAGAAATAAATTTCTCATTATCCGAGGCTGTCCAAGTAACTAATCAGAACACATATTTATTGAAACTCTTCTACATTGCATGGTTGTTCATTAAATTGTACAATGCATTGGCTTTAAAATGACCTCCTGTACAATACTAGCAACCGAAGATGATTGATTAGGCTCCATTGGCATGACAAAAAGAGGGAGAATAATTATTTATTGTAAGCAAAGAAGATTTAAGTTAATTGATGGAGTCAAATAGGGACATGCAATTATAAAAATTGATCATATATCATATAGCCATTTGACCACAAATCAAGGCATGCAGGCCACTGCCTGCTGTAAAAGGCCAGGCCTGACGACCGATTGATTGCACACATGAGACAGATATCTGATTGCTCTTTCCTGCCCTTCTTACAATGGTTTTCATTAAGGATAGTATCGATTATATATTTCTAGCAGCTGGGCAATATTAGGTGTCTTCTTTAATAGCCCTTCCTTATACTATAAGAAATCTGTCATTATTAATTGTTGGACAAATTTCAAGAAATTCTTTTTATTCAGTTTTTAATCAAATATGCTTTGTTCATATTATACAAAAAATGAGGCAGGTATAGGACACTCAAGGAAAGATGCTGTTCAATGTGACTGTCATATTTATTCACCTTGAGCGTTTTTGTTCCAGTTTTACAAATAAGAGTAACAAAATCAAACTGCACACATTTTTGATGTGTGGAAAATCGGACATAAGGAATGGTCACAAGGTTGATGCAAGGCGAGGAATGGAAAGAAATTTGTCAGATCTGGTGTAAAGTGTGTTCTTTGAATGTCTCCATATTTCTTTATCTCGATTTTGAATGCAATAATCAGTCCAGCCTTTTCTTGTTAAGACATATGAAGTAAATATAAAAAAGACATACATGTAAATTGCAGGCATGAGAGAAATTATGTGTGTGGCACAAAGATGACATTTCTCTCATGACAATGACCAAGGTCATGCATGGAACATTTGCAAAAGCTCTCATTTCACCCTACTTCTTGCTTTTTCCCACAGGATTTAAAAAAAAGTTGAAATCAACTTTCTAGTGGCATTGCCAGTCATGGCTATTTCAGTTTGAATTACACTGAAAAAAGACAACAACAAATGTAAACTAGACACTAGGCTTAGACATTAATCTCTTTGTTGGTGGCTGGACCAGACTCATCAAAAAGAGACATACCCCATGATCTGCAGCTTTGTTACCACGATTGCTAAGTTTGTCATCACTGGCATAAAACGTAAAAGCCTGCATAACATCTGCTCCAGCACGCAAAAATTCTCTATGAAGTTGTCGCACTAAAAAAGCAACAGCAAAACGTTACCAGAATTGAAGAAAATGCAACTACTGACAATGGCATGTGTCAAGTTCTTTCACTGGGTACTTTTTGGTTGAAGAAGGCTAGTCTACTAGAGAGCAAAGCGAGCTAAAATAGGGGTTTTGGGTCTTCCCATGAAAAATATTTCAAGACCATACCCTTTCTAATGTCAGAAAACACCTCATCAAAAATTGCTTCCTGCATCACATCCCTTTACTTGGATTTCCCCCGTTTGTTGCAAGCGAAGAGTGAAGAACTTTGCCTTATAGGTGAATAAGTAATTAACTGCAAGTTCCTCAAATGCTAACCCAGCAAGGAGTCAATTTTATCACCATCATTTGGCTCACAAAAAAATTGGTGTTAAGTGAACAAGAAAAAGTCCATATTTTGGGTAGCTTCGTAATAAATTTAGAAAAGATTACAAACATGTTCAATTGTATAGCCCATGTTTTTGTAAAGCAAGCTAAAACTCCCTTCACATCTAATGCAAATTAATTTTTAGAAAGAGGCTGCCAACACAAAATAAAACAGACATATTAAATCAGTGGTTTGTTAAAAAAAAAACAAATATGGAATTTTTGAATACAATTATTCAGGAACAGATTAGCTCTCAAAAAAGGGCAGAGGGATCCATCTCAGAGGCCCCAAGGCCAAACGTGATTTTTCCTTTTAGGGTAATGGAGAGCCAGCCTGTGCCCTGGAGTTTTCTTAGGGTTTGGCCCAAAAATTTCCGCGAAAATGACGGAAACGCCCTTTTTAAGAAAAGTAGTTCAGAAAAATTGTTGGAGTGTTACAGAATAATTCAACAATTGTATCTGTACAAAGAAGTAGGTGAACAATAAAGAGATTATGGAGTCATGTTTACAGTATGATGCGATGTGACCAACTTTCGGGGGGGGGGGGATCGTCACAACTTTTTAAAGGCAGATAGATGATTTTACAGCAATAATATATTTCCATGGATTGATCTTACAGGCCCCAGACCTTTTGAGTCCCCCTACCCCCCTCTCGACGCTCCTGGGGGCAACATTTCTATTATAAGAGGTGGGTGCATTAAATCTGGAAAGGTAAAGTCTGAAAGCTACTTGTGTAATCTGATGATCTGTACTGTACCTGCTTCTGGGTTTTCAACACAAGCCTCTGGTGTCCAAGGACCGGCCTTTACGTAACCTCGCTTTTCAAGGGCAAATACAAACCCTCCATCTCCAACAACTATTTCTCCGGCGTCGAGGCGCTCAAGGATACCACGCTGAAGAAAAATGAATTATGCATTATGGAAAAGTGTCTATCCATATACATATGGTGAAAATTTCAAAAGAAATTCTGATTTGGGATACAAAAGGTCGACTAGCGGGAACATGGTTGGGTTGTTCTCAGGACTGCAAGCCTAAAAAGTTATTGGACCATGGCCTTGATCCGGGCCTTCTTCAACAAACAAATCGTCCTCCAGTCATAAATATATACCTTCTGCCGGTTCGAGAAATACGAGCATGTCTGAAGATTTGCTTCCAAACAGCCAACGCATCTACACTAGCTACAAATTTTTAGAAACTGAAAAATGTTGATGGCCATACGAAATTGAAATCGTAGCAACGGCGATTTCATTCATTACACAGTCCGCAGTTTAGGTTTGGCCTATTTGGAAAACAAAAACGGGGAAGCGGACGTTGATATGAAATATGGATAATAATAATAATGTAAAATATTATTAGCGTCTATAATTTGTGAATGCTATTTTTTCAGTATTGCGAATTGCTTTATACTAAATAATAAAATAATGCAAATAGTTGATGGCGAAAGAAATGAGAAAGAAATAAAAAAGATTTATAGGGCAAGTCACGTGACAAAATGATAGTTACAATATTTTTAAATTTAAAATACGTTATAGATAATTAGCATTCTAGAATTTGGTAATTATATCATTAAGTTTTATCAACGAGCAGTATAATTTTACGATCTGCAAGCTTTTCATAAATAGATAGAAATATTGACATAAGCTTCAGGTAAAAACATATAGTCTAGGCTAGAATATTTTGTATCGAAGGTTGCCAGGACCATAACAAGACACGGCTTTACAAAAGGCAAAAACTGTATTGCAGACTCAGCTGTCTCTGATCACGGATTCAGATTTGCCTCGAGTTTCAGCTCCATTTTCAGTTTCAGCTCTATTTTGAGTACATAATCTAGAAACGATTGTTTACAACTTCACGGAGGTGGTATTGTTCTTCAACCGCGGTTTGGGAAATATTTGCACAACACATAGCCGACAAAGAAAGAAAGAGCAACTACATATTTAAGACAGCAGCTTATTCAAAATGGATAATATAAATTTAATAAAAGAAATTCTCTACTGCACAAGGATAAGGGGAGTTATTGATGTACAATATTTCCTTTAAATAAACATAGAATGGCCTCTGCGGTCTGCCCTGAAATTCGAATGTGGCACAAAGTTTATATAATATAGGTAGATATATCTAGGTAGGCCGGGGCGAAATGGCAATAACGAATACATCGCATTCAATATAGTCATAAACTGAATATAGAGAAACACTTCATATAAATAATAATATTACGAAAAGACAAACAAATCTTGCAGTCAATCGTTCTTTATCCTATTGATAACAAACACCGCAATTATTTTGAAGAAAAGAAATTTATACTATCGTACAAAACACTTTTTTACTCCAGTGGTAGTGATGAGACTGCATCAGGATTATATAAAATAAGCTTATTTAAATAATTTGAATTACCTTTGATGTCATATTGTAAATACTTAATGAATTCAGAAGCCAGCTGCTCAAAATCGAAGTCTACTACCGTCACTGAAAGCTTTGGTATCCGAAAGAGAAGGTTAGACACGCTGCGCTATGCTTATGTACTGTACCAAAACAAACCGGTTTGACATGACTGGTCTACAGGGTCGTGATTCCAAGGTCTAGCGGAAATCCAGTTTGACCGCTTCTAAGATAGACTGCGTGCAACCACGTCCCTAGGCTGATTACATTCTGTCAGAAAACCTTGGCCTTGGTTGGATAAAATAACAAGGGTCTTACTTTGCTTGCAATACAAATTTTGTTTGAAAAAGTAAATATACAGCTCAGCTATATAAGTTTGCTATCAAACTCTGAAAAATTGAATTATTCAAAAAACATCTCTTTAAACCTCAATCAAAAGAGGAATCAAATTGCCTGGCCAAATTCATATATTTTTCTGAGCAACAAAGAAAGTAGATGTTTGAAAAGTATTCTGATTATTATCATTAAAAAGTGGTCTGGTTTTTATTGCTCAAAACTTTGTATTTTGATGAAGCAATAAAGATGTATTTTTCTAGCTCTCATTGTCAAAATTGAAATTGCAATGACATTCTCAGGGCCTATGACGTTTATCAACTTTTGAAGAATTTGATGGGTCGTTTAATAAAGGGAGGCGTTTATTCTAAAATTGACCATTTTTGCTTGAGACTGTATAATTGTATTTGTACTGAGGGGAAATGTTTAGCAGCCAGTTGATTATGCATGAAAAAATATTGGTTTAATTTTTTAGACGATTAAATATTTACAGATTATGAATCTATTCTAATTAATATAATTTTGTTAGGTCAAGAGAAAATTTAAATACGTTCTGTTAAATATTTGCCTCACAACCAGAGATAAACCAACTAAACAACATACTTTAAAATAGCAATAGTAGATACTTAGGGCCTGTTTATATGAGCCCACTAAACGGGCTAGCCCGCTAAGCGAGATCTCACTGCCTATAGAAATCTATAG
>JAACYV020222421.1:9567-20688 GCA_009936425.2 Chrysaora fuscescens | reverse complement strand
TTTTATGTCATGGCGGAACCATTTAGTTAATCACATTCAAGAAGCAGGTCAAAAGGCTGAAAAAGATTCTCCTTTTGTTCAAACAATTTCTGATAGCAACCTCAGTTGATTTGCTCTCATAACACAATTATAGGGGTAGTTTCGAGTCTCGAGAATGCTTGCAGATGCTCGAATGAACACATTGTGGGAAAGTAGCAGCTCCAGTAAAACTAAAAAAAATGTGTCAAACTACAAAATAGTGAGACTAGGACTGGCTATCGATTTGTATTGGTATAGATTCACTTACCTTCAGACTGTCTTTGGTTATTAATATTGGCTTGATAGGCTGAGAGAGGAAATAGAACAAGGTTTTGATTAAGTCTTCTTTAGCCAAATATGACACAGTTATGAAGGGAAATATAACTGCACCAGCTACGATTTCAAAAGCGAACAAATACAACAGATCGAAAATGGCAACAGAAGCTTATTTATAGTTGGCTATCCGATATCAAACACGACATTACTTACTTCTCTGACTTTAGGTTTCTCTGGTTGCTTGACTTGTCCAGATTTCAGCTTTTGCATGTGTTCCAAAATTTCTAATTCACCTGTAAAAAAATCAGTCAGCAAGATATTGATGATTCATTATTTCACGAAAGATATGAATTGTTCAATAATCAAAGTCTTGAAATTCTTTACGTGAAGAATTTGCTAATTCGGACAAAAGTGGTCAAAGAAAGAATAATCAAAAAGTAGAAAAATAGGCCATTTGAAGATTTAAGATATTACTTTATTTTGTTTCATTAACTAATGTGATGACTTGCCTGAACTGCAAAGGTTATTCAATACTGAGTTATGCACAAAAATTCAATTTGAAACACTCAATCAGTCATCAATAATAAATTCAGAACAATTACTTTGTATATGACCAAGCTTTTCGACTGCTTCATTTATCCAGAACCGTATCCAGGAAAGATAATATTCACGCTAAAAGAATGGCAGAATTTGTTAACGGTAACTCAGCTTTAGTAACAAGAAAAACACCAAAGTAAGCTGCAAAAAGGAGCTTAAAAAGCAAGGAAATATAGTAGCAAACCTCTAATTCATCATCCACACTGTTTGGAGTGGCCTCTAATCTTTTTTCTAATAGCTGAATGAAACAAAATACTTTAATTCACCTAAGTGGATGTCAAAATGCAAGGTAATCTGGCATCACTCTCCAAAAATGTGAGACATATACCATATCAATCCAATTTCAGTTTATTTTCAAATATCTTAAAACAATTTGACAAGAGAACTAAAGAGTAGCAAAGGATAACATCAAAATATGAATGCTACATGCTACAGACGGATAATAGGTATATTGAAGGTGGTTTGGTGTGGTTCTGATCATAGCTGGCGATTCTGAGCTATTGTGCATCAAGTATACAAACTTGTTTTCGGATTTAATAAGTTGGAAGCTTGGCTATTGTTACAAGAGTTACAAGATAATGAATTTCTTCTGGTGTACTCTTCATACATGGCAAATTAGTTTTCAGGATCAACTATTGGTCTTATGTATCTTTCAGTTTCTATGGCTAGTCAATGTTAAACATGTATACACGTTGACCTTACAAAGAAATACGAAAAAAAACAACTACTGAACTTGGCTTAGTAGACCTTTACAGCCAAGTCATTATAAACATCCATAGGCTATTTGAACTGTGTTTGCGGGACACATTATTTATCATTTATCCTGGAAATAGAGTTGAAAGCCTTACCTCGATATTATTTCTAAGTTCTTTTGTTTCTTTGTATCTGTCTATCTTCACTTGTCGATCTTCTATACTTTTCTGGTAACTTTTTTTATTTGGGTCGTTTGAGCTTTTGATGTATTGTGTAAGATCCTATAAATTAAATCATTTATGATTAAAGAGTATTTGAATTGCTAGATTTCTTAATACCATACACAGAATTACCAATAAAAATAAAATTACCATTGGAACTATTAAGACTAAAACATAAGTGGCCCATCAAAGGAAGCACTAAGTATTGAGAATTTCTAAGCTAAAACACATCTTCACTAAAAGATAATAATACAAACCTTCTTTGATATTGAATAATTGCTACATCTTTCAAGAAAATCTACAAAGTATACCTATGGAAAAATAAGCATTTTAACAAGCATTTAATTAATACTCTTATTAAAGTTATCGCTTACCTATAAGTAAGACATTTTGAAGGTATGCAAAAAGTTAAGCAAGGCATGCAATCAATGATGGTAATCTAATCGTAAAAAGCCTTTGATTATACAACAAAAGAGAGTAAATTTAGGTAGATAAGCAAGGCACACAATAAGCATGGAGCAGGACAAGTAAAAAAAACTAGAAAATATCAGTGAGACAAATTATTTGAGCTCCTATGCTTGGCAGAGGGCACAGCAAATCTTGCATTATGAAAGCTCTAGTTACACAACAATGCATGCACATGAAATGAAGCGACTAAAGTGACCTTGCTTGGTTCTGTGGTGAAATGATATTCTGTAATGAAAACATGAATTTACATTAGTTAGAAGTCTTGCAAATGTTACCTTTGCTCCACTAACATCTTCATGTCGTTCATCACTTATTTGAAGCATGCTAAGCTCCCCCAGGAACACAGGCAAAAGGAAGTACCTAAATCAACATAAGACATTATTATATATTTGATATAACAATTGAAATTGAACATAATCATGAAATAAGTCACATACCAATTAATATATATTAAAACATATATTTATGCTTCTTAAAACTATTATATCATATACTTGAATATTGAGAGGTGAATACAACCGCACATATTATCACTGTGCTTATTGGTGTCAACATCAACAGCTTCCATTGTTTTTTATTCTTCTATTTACACTATTGACACATGACCATTTGCAGTCAGTTGGGAATGGGTTAAGGTAAGGTGGTCATTTGATGAATTAATTAAGCTTATAATGCACAGTATTAGATTAACAGAGCTTCTTTCCAACCCAAAGTGATGTGCAAGGCGTAGCTGGGTACCAATGTTAAGTATGACCATAGGGTATAAGTATGACCATACAGTAGATACCTTAGATTTGACGAAGAGATTTCTGCAATTTCTTCATTTCTGCTAAACAGATTTAACATATTAACCATATGGGTTGCATCTGAAAATAGCCGGATACATGACTTTACTTTTTTCTGAAAAAAGATACAATTAACCAGTAAAAAAACAAATACTCTAAAATTATCATTTTTCAGTCATATAGCAAAAATTGTCTGCCCTTGCCTACCCCCAGAAAATATGTAAGTTAGTTCAAATAACTGCGAATCAACAAACGATGGTTATTTTAAGCCTGTTTTGCTGAGCTGCTAATTCATTGACGCAATGAACTCAGGCCATTCAACATTTATGTTTGAAAATTGTTTGTCATGTCAGATCAGAGGATGATTCAGGCAATTTAAAAATTGAGTGATGAAATATTCACCTGAAATGGTTCAGAATTTGAGGGTGATTCGTTTTTTTCAATTTCCCGAAACAATTGCCAGGCTTCATTAAATTGTTTCTTCAACTGAGGTTGTGATCCTTGCGAATTATCCGCCATTTTCCAGTCTCGTTCAGGGCTTGACAAAATAATGCTACATGCTAAATACTTCATGTCCGCATTATTGTTGTTGCGTTGCTTCATGGTGCTTTATTTATTAATTCATTGATTCATTGACATATTGATTGATTACTATACTCATCTCGAATCTGTGCACGATTCATACCACTCATACTGATCGGTGCGGTGTGTAGATCACATACTGGTTCCATTTTCCTTTAGCCATGAGAAATATTGGTCTCGCTACGGCGAGGAGCATTCTTAAAGAAATAAGATTCATGGTCAAAGAAACTGGATCCAAAAATGTGGTGCGTATCCCATACTCATGTATGCAGATGCAGGTGTATGGTAGAGAGAGCTAGAACAAGCAATTTGATTAATAAAATTGGCCGGTAGAGACACCATTGTGAACTGCAAATGTGGTTTGATGAGATGAGTACCATGTCCAGCCAAGGGTTTACACACTCATTGCCGTTAAATATGCAGAACAGTTTTATGAATAAAATGACAAAATGCCATTCAAATACTCCAAAATAATATGAATAAAAAACATGGACCAACAATATCCATGCTATCACCCCCCCTTATTTAGAGTCAGTGACATGCTTTTAATATATCTTTTCAACTATTTTTTTGATAATCTGTGGTTTGTATTTTTCCCTTAATAGCTTCCTTGGAGACATGTTAGTGTCTATGATGATGTGATTAATGAATTTAAAAATATGAAAGAATCAAGAAACAAAAATGACATTGAAAATTCTCTTAGTACTGCTAAAGCTTATCTTTGTTACTTGCAAGCAATGAGAAGAAGTGAGGTAGCTAATAATTTTGATCTTTGTAACTATTCTGAAATATTGCTACATACTACATACATAATCACTACATACCTGGATTTCCCTTTGGCTTTGAAGGGAAGGGTTTAATGGTAGGTGTGCGAGTGAAAGGCCCACATGCCTATCATACAGGACAAGCAAAGCACGACAGAAGGCTTGAAATTATGGTTATTTGATCTCCTGTTAAGTTATGATAATTACTTCCATTACCAGTTTTTCTTGAAGCATCACCTCAAATAAGGTAGCACAGAAGCCAATTCAGTGAAAACAAATTCAATTGTCAAGATTTTAATTTATTTTTTGTTCAGGAGCTGGACACTTTATATAAAGGTCGTGGTGAGAGTTCAATAGAAGATAGTGCAGCAAGGGTTGGTTTGAAATTACCTAAAACATACAGAGAATGAGCTATGAGGATGGAAACTACCAAGACATGGCCCACAGCTAGTATGCAGGCAGGAGAGACACAAACAAGAGTGGTAGAAACCAGTTATGGAATGGTTACCTGTTTATCTAGAGGTTTGACTCATCCGCAATATTAGTATAAATATATAGAAAGATCAACAACAAGATTTCATAATTCCAATTTATTCAACAATGAGCACATCTCTATGATGTATGTATGTATGAAATAACTTCTCTATAAATCTCATTTTCTAAATTAATATCTATAATCTAATACAAATTTCACCACCAATATTACTGATAAAAATTGAAATTAACAGAAAAAATAAAAAACAGATCACAAAAATATATATACTTTTTCTACTACAAGCCAACCAATTAGAAGTAAAATCATCTCTAATGTATCTGTTCAAACTAAATTTAAAGTTGGGGTGCCTCATCAAATATATCAGGTACTAGTTCAAGGAAAAATATGTTAAAATTAATTCATACAGTAGGTTTTATTTGGTATAAATTTGTACTGGACATTTCAGTTAAAGCCAACAGCAAATATTTCTTTTTCATTTGTGAAAATTGTCAGGCAGTGAAGACATTTTTCAGTGTATAATCTGATAAACTTGCATATGCCTGCTGGCATCTTAGAGGATATATTGGACTTAATCAACAGTTGTATCAGTGATATGAGTAGAAACACGAACATTTTAAATAGCCAACAACTACAACCTTAATGATAACTACAAAAAAAGTTCATAACATGTAATTCTCAAAAACAACTTTACTTTCTTGTGCAAACATTGAAGGACAATTTCTGATACAATTTTCTTACTAAAAACCAAACCCTCCAGAAGAAAAAGATTCAAACTGTAGACCAGCACCAAGATTTAACTGTTGAAGAAATTGTATCATATTTCATAAAATTTCAAAGCGGAGTTTAAACTAATGACCCTCAGCAGAATAGAAGCATATAGTAGCCTATTATTTGATTCACGGACCAGATTTATACTCTCAAATTCAGCAAAGGACGTGTCTAGTTGAAAAATTAAAAGCATATGAGGAACTTATAAGATTAAAAATATCTATAATCTTTCAACAAAACTTGTTTTCTAATGGTATTACTTACTTCCTGCATTTTGCTGCTTTCCTCTCTACCCAATTGTGGATTGAAAAGATCAACTGCAAAGGCATTTGACATATCGTTTCTGTTAACATCATTAGGAACACCTGAAAAATTAATGAATAGTTAATAAGTCAATTATAAAAGAAATAAACTTATATGCTTGAAAATATTCAATTACAGAGTTTTTTAAGTCCTCCTGTAATATGCATGCTTCTGTTACCCTTTTGTAAATGAATTATGATGAATACAGGACAAAAGAAAAGCTACCTGTAGGATTTTCTGGCGGTGGGATTTTCATTCCTTTCATTTTACTAGCATTAGCTGCTTTTATACTTCGCTTAGTTGGTGGAGGAGGCAGTCCTTGTGGTGTAATACCTCTGGAAGCTGGGGCGTCATATCCTGAAGTTTCAGACACAAAGCTGTGCCCCTAAAATTAGAGACAGAATACTACTCATTGAGTTCAAATGAGTGGCAGGCTGCTACAATTAGCCTTTTAAAATCCTAAACAGTTGTATACAATTTTAACTAACTTTAACTAATTTTAACTATTCTAACATTCCAAGTCAAGGGAACCTACAGTAAATTATTTGAAAACACATAAATTCTTTCTTACATTGTATGCGTTATCACTTTCTGCAGTAGAATCACCAGAAGCAAAGAAATTATCAAACGGATTGGACTGTTTAGGGTTGAATGGGTTTTCCTGGGGATTTTTTTGTACAGGACTTTGAAACGGGGCTCTGTCTTGCATATGATCTGGTGTTTCTGCTTCACCAAGGCCTCTTGAGATTGAAAGTTTTGAGAGATAATTGTCAAAGGGATCAAATCCCTGGTTTTGCTGAGTTGCTGCATTTTCTGAACCACTCCAGTCTACCAGAAGGGATGGCTCTTTTGCCTGAAGAATCAATCAAACAAAATTAACAAAAACGCTAATTAATTCAATCTCTAACTGCATAACAAATATTCTGCAGCACCAGAATTCTGAAACACCAATTTTTACCTCCTGTGAGAAGGAAGATGTGGGTGCTACATATATACTTGAAATCTAGGACATAGAGGAAAAATTTGCTTCCTTACTATAATTTAAAATGTAACAGACCATAGACAGTGCCTGTTTACATTTCAATACAAAATATTCATGATCCCCTACTTATTTGGTTTGCAAGAGGGCTTCAGGACCTGTTTTTTCTCATAAATTTCAAAAATAATTAAAAATATCATCAAATATTTGTGTTAGAACAGAAAATACCTGATTTTCTGTGCTTGCCTGGTGGCTTGATGGTGGCACAAAATTGTTTGCTGGAGCTTGAGCTGCAGTTGATGGCAATGAATGCTTATCTTGCATTTCCAATTGTTGTTTTAATTTTAAATTCTCAGCAGCAGCATTTGCAACTTGCTGTCTTAGATCTTTTACTTCTTTATCCTCCTTTGGTACTCTCTTTCCCTGTTCAAGGTACCTTTTATATGCAAGTTCAAATGCTTGTCCAACAGTGACAGTCAACTCAGCAGCCTTTCAAATAATAAACACATTAAGAGATTAAATAAATGAGAAAGAACTTGTTTTGCTACTTGCACTCTGGAGAAATAGGGATTGCATGTGTTCCAGAGGTAGCAGGCAGTGAAACATCTCAAAGCTCTTGTGTTACTAGCTAATAAGAGAGTCTGCAGATTTCAATTTTCAGCTTGCCAGGGCAATGTGGGTTATGACCTATAGTGAATAAGCACCAAAGATGAATGAAATAAAATAGGAAGTGAGCCTGAGATAGTATACGTTAGGATTGTTAGACTTATCAAGCTAACATTGATTTAAAAGCACACCTGAATCTAAAATGCAGACAAGTTGCGGTAATAGCTCATTTCACTGCAGCACCTCATTGAGAACCAATAGGATGCAAAGAAAATAGATACAAATAGATACATTCTACTTACATCTTTCTCTGTGACAACAACAAAACAGTGGTGAGTCTTTGTCTCTTGCTCCTTGGCAATAAATGCAAATATCTTTTTGTCAGTATGGTCATCTGCACAATATGATATTCTATGCAATGGACTCTGTGTGATGACTTCCTGAATGAAAATTACACACAGATGCTAAAATGATGCTAAAATGACTCAACATGTGTACATGTTCTGAAAATGTGCTTATGAGGTCTCTCAGTTTTAAAGCATGCATTTTGGCCAAACAAATCCCATCTTTTTTGGACATTACAGTACAACTACAAAAAAATTGTCTTTATTTAAAAAGGAAAAAGAGTTTTTTTTTTACCTTGGTTTTGAGATCAATGACTTTGATTATGTTTACTGAAATTTGAACTTCAACCTTCTGTAGTTTACTGCCCCTTTTTCCAGCCTCACTTTTCCGCAGCTCATGCGAAATCTGATACAATAAGATGTTGAAGAAATAAAAGTAATTCTCTTCAAAATTTAAAATGACACATGGATTCTGTTAGCAAACGTAGAAAGCTCCAACCAATAAACTTAATGAAGTTAATATTTTCTCTTCACAGTGGGCAGTTATACAATGACTGTTCCTGTAGTTTCCAACCTTCCATTTTCTTAATTGATACATATTGCTGCTTGCTTGCTAATAAAAAAGCTTGCACTGCATGAGCTCAATTCTGGCTGGCTAATCCACTGTCAAAGCTTCAGGCCTGCTAGCAAAGATTGCAGAGATGGGTGTGAGTTACTATAAGCATGAAGATACTACTGTGAAAATACCTGGATCTTTTTAATTGCTTCCTTGACAATGTCAGTGCCTCTTGGTTCAGCTACCTCTGTAAGGCCCAAAAACTGAAGGGTAACAGAAGGAAGGAAATCATTTTACAATTCATCATCTTAGAGGATACATTGCTACTAATATAAATACACTATTTAGATTAAACACTGTATTTAACTACACTCAAATTCCAGTTGCAGGGTAATACAAAATTTGCTTGGGACATAGGTGAAAATGTGTGGCAACAAAATACAACAACAAAAGCTCACAGTTCAATTAATCTAAGCTTACTTTTGCTTGATAAACGACACTGTCATCTATGAGTGCCTTTGGAGAATGAATCCACTGTCGATTTCCACGTTGATCTACAGGAATTAGCGATAAGAATTTAGAACTTAGAATTTAGAACACACATAAACCTTGAAAATCAAAATATTTATCCTCTTGACTTATAAAAATATTTATGTTTTTCAAGTGTGTTCTAATCCAAGCAGTGCAAACTGCATTCAGGCTGGGGGACAGGGGGGAGTGAGCCGAAGCCCCTAAATAATTTGCATATGTTGATATTTTGTGTTTCGGTCAGGTCAATTCCTTTCAAATTTTTGAATCAATAAAAATGATTAAATAGTGAAATTGGTACCACAGGGGCGTTTTACAGCGATCTAAAGGGCGTGGTCTGAAAAAAATTATCCAGGGGGTAAGCCTACTGACCCAGATTTCCTGCTGTATATATACTTTTGCACATTTACAAATCTATAACTGAATGCCTTCACAGCAATGAACCCTGCTAATCACAATCACCACAGCTCTTCATGCAGAGGAATGCTTTCCCCTCAATTCCGTACCAGTCGATAATGTAAAATAATTTTTTTCTATGTAACAAAGAGCCTAGCTTGAAGGGCTCAGAAATCAAGCCCAATTCGCATCTTGCGTAATGTAAAGACTAACTTCTTTTATTAATCAATAAAAGGATTAGACAATGCCATTGCTGAGCTAATCTTCATTTTCAGGTCTATGCAAACATCTGCTTTATTTTGTAATTTAAGAACGCAGAAAAATCCATGATGTTTTCTACCCTTTTCATGTGACCGTTAGAAAACCATGGCTGTATATGTTTAATAAACAAAAACGACAGTTTAATATTCAAATATAGGCCTAGAAGAAATCAAAGTCAGAAGCAAGGTCAAGTCAAGGTGCCATGGCCATGCATGCAGGATGATTTCAGGCCTACGGAGCCTCCATTCAGTTTAGCAAAAACAAAAAAATTCCCAAATATTCAAAAAATATCTTACCATGGTATCTTGGCTTTCCAGCCAGCTTACTCATCAACGAACTTCCACGCTGCATGTTAACCACTTGCTTGACCTATCGTCTTCCAAAAGGAGTCTAAAATTGTGCTCATCCAAAGATGTCCGCACTACGTATCAAGTATCGTATATGACAAAAGCCAGCAAAGCTAAGGCCACAACAGTGCGCAAATTTCTCAATCGCCTGATTTGAAGTGGCTTATACTATCAAAGATATCAGATCTTTGCAGATCGAAAAAATCACTGTCTTGGTGCGTATGGCACTCGTGAGTTCTGCAGCTCAATGAAGTTGTAGTAATCTTTTCCCACCAATCGACGTGATCACTTCCTCAGCAATTCCCCTTCCTCCATCAGCACAGGCTCCTTCACAATTCAATTCAATTTATAGATTAAAATTCTTGGAAACCCGATTGGCTTTGCATGGAAATTAAAAACAAAAAAGATTGCGGAATACATTGATTAGCGAAGCTTTATAATGGAATATAATTATAGTTACTTTGCCCCTCCTTGCGGCTTGTCTCAAGAGGTTTTAGCGAGGATTGTGGGCCCGAAAACTATGGACAAGGGGACTACTGTATTTATTACTGATTATAGCATAAGGGCGGCTGGTCTTGTTATTATCATTTTTTTAGGGCAGACAGGGCAGGCATTGCCCCCGTTGTTTAGATGTCCAGGCAAGAGATTCCTTGTAGCAAAGACGTAAATACGACCAGGGAAAGAATCTATTTGCTGGTCGAATCAATGCTATGTCCAAAGAACAAGCAGTAGTGAATGAAACAGACTGAAGCATCAATAAATCAACTGTTGTTTTTCAGAGAAAGATTCCTTGTAGAAGAAAGTAACACAAGGTTGGCCAGGTTATACAATCAGTTTGTAGAAACTGGCTGATTGGCATTAACTTCATTATACAAACATTTTGCATGAGTTTGTTCTAAGGTAGCTGTGAAAAAAGGAACACATTGTTCACATCTAGTATCTATTCACTACATTCCTACATGCTTTATATACTAGTTTTGTTTTATTGAAGAATTCGCCGAAAATTTGGCAGGTTTAGTTCGTTAAAATAAGACCGTTAACAGATTTAATTACAAATTTTAGATATAAAACATTTGGAATAGTAACATTTCTTTGCATTCTGAAACTGCAAGAAAAGATTGATTGAATAAAAT
>JAACYV020222310.1:0-20709 GCA_009936425.2 Chrysaora fuscescens | reverse complement strand
AAACGTCAAAGCGTTGCTTCTCGTGTTTCACTTGTGCATATAAAGTTCTGCATGAGCATAATTTGAACTGTGTAACATACTCGCAGCTGTATACAGTCTATCAATTTTTGCTGACACTTGCAGTTACATAGGTTGAATGTGAAAGAAATTTCTCAAAAGTGGAGCTGATCAAGACCAGGTTTAGGTCATCCTTGAGCCAAGAAAACCTTGAATCATTCATGCTGATGAGCATCGAAAGTCAAATCCTTAGCAAGATTTCTAGTGACAAGGTTGCTGACAAACTCGCTAAAACATCAAAGGAGATGAATAGATTGCCTATTCTTTGAAATTATAGATCATAATTTGTCTAAATCATAATTTGATCATCGTTTTTAAAACTGGAACAATTGCTAATTCGTCGTTAAAAAGTTACTTTGCTCAAACCTTTCACCCCAGCTTCAGAAAATAAGGTTATATTTTTCAATTATTTTTAAATTTTCTTGTTGACTTATAGTTCTTATAAATCATTACTTTTATTCCCGTAAATTTTAAACTTAGCTGGTTAGTTTTGTCAAGTAACATGCTTTTTTGCAATTAGTTGCATTGATCGCTTTTGTGGAACCAGAAGTTGTTAGATCTTATTTTCAGAGAAAGGCGTCAGACAAAACATGGGCCCCTTCTCGACCAATTTTCCAGGGCCCTTTATTTTTGCCACGCCGCCCCTGCGACGACTAGTCGTTATTGGCGATGGGAGACCATTGCTTCGAGCGCTCTCGCATGTTGCAAATTAGCGAAAAGCAATGCCTAACATTAATATTGCAGAAAACATCAAAGGCCTTGTGACTCAACTGCAGTATTATAAACAACGTAATATTGCCTTTAGCAACTCACATTTTTGCATTATCTTATGCTACAAATTAGCGAAAAGCAATGACTAACATTAACATTGCAGATAATGTAAAAGGCCTTGTGGCAACTCACATTTTTGCATTATCTTATGCTACAAACTAGCCAAAAGCAATGACTAACATTAATATTGCAGAAAACATCAAAGGCCTTGTGACTCAACTGCAGTATTATAAACAACGTAATATTGCCTTTAGCAACTCACATTTTTGCATTAGTTTATGCTACAAACTAGCCAAAAGCAATGACTAACATTAACATTGCAGAGAATGTAAAAGGCCTTGTGACTCAACTACAGTATCGTAAATAACGTAATATTGTCTCTAGCACCTCACATTCGCATTAGCTAATGCTACAAATTAGCAGAAAGCATGCCATGGTTAACCGTATGAATTGCACTGTGTAGGTTTATTGTTTTTAAAAGGTAGTTCATGAGCTAATGGAATTGATATTGCATTTTAACTGTTGCATGGGCGTAGTAGGTCTTTAAATTTAGGGGGGGGGGGGAGGGGCTGTAAACTTTCTGCCCGAACCAACAAGAATTAACACTTAATTTCAAACTTGATGTGCCAAGGTTTCCCATAAAAAATTCCAGAATGCATCCATGTCGATTGCTTTCTTCTGTGTTGATTTTGCTTTGTAGTTAAACAGTCATATCGAGCTGTTGCTACTTTCCGTAAAAATTATTGTTCTTTCTGAAAAAATTGCCCGAATGATATGGGATCCTGTCCAACTGAGGGGGGGGGGGCTACAACTAGGGGGCTTTAGCCCAGCCCCCACCTTGGCATATAATCATTTAATTACGTCTGTTCTTCTGGTGTTATATAAAATTAAATATAATAAATGCAATAGGCTATAGAAGCATCTTATGCAATATGTTAGACATTAAATAATTTAGGATTCTCATATGCAACAAATTTATTTGAATGCTTGTATAGAAGGGCTGCAAAGTCATTAATCTCTGAACATATAATATATTTCCGCTCCAAAAGTTAGTGGGGATCGGTTTTGTTGTTCTCCTTTCCGCAAAAATTTCCTTGTAGAACTTTGGAAGTTGAAATCTACTTTCACAACTCCCACTGCTTCTCTGGTTTTCAAAGAATACAGCTTTCATAAAAGACCCCCTTGTCAGTACAGTCAAATCAATGACATTGAGCATAATACGCCCACACATAGCCAAAGAAAAAGACCCTAACCATTCTTTACAGCAAAGAGATCCAAGCGGAGAAATACTTATTACGCTATTGTGTACAAACAGAGGCAAAACATAGGTTTAGTGGGAAAGCCCTGATTCACGTAATAACGTTTACAAGGAATATTTCGGAATATAATTATCAAAAGGAAATTCGATCGTGGGCTTGGAATCTTAAATTACTTGCAGTAAAGACGTCATTGCTTTGACGAAATTGGGAAATACAAATATTATCAAAGTCATAGTGAGATCAAAACAGGATTTATATGAATACTTGATTTTAAGACGCGGTTTATTAGCCGAGCTACGAGAAGTTAGCGAACAGTTAATAGCTTGCTGTGATTTTTATGAAATACAGACCTCAGAAGGTAAAATAATAAGATAAATCTATATGGCTTTCTTGTTTTGATCGCAAATTGACTATGGTTAAACAAAGCATTGGCCTAAGTTAACTTTAGAATTCTGAAAGTGAGTACACACAAGGCTCGAGATTTACCGCAGATAAATATTTGCACAGGTTCGTGTTCTTATTTCTTGGTTAGATTTTAAAGCAGGTTGTCAGAAAAGCAGGAAGCGGTTTTTCAAGATCAATCAAATTTCAAGCCTTTTATGACTGATCTGCAAGGAACACGTAAAATTATCAGTGAGGTCGTGATTGAATAGAACAAGAAGATTTTCTCCAGAGTTTTGGCACAGCAACAGACATGATTTGCGACGCAATTTTGTGGCCTCTGAATGTCCCAGAAGCACATTTGTTGTCATGGAGCATAGTGTGTGCAGTCCTGTCCCCATTTGTGGTGCTTCTTAACGTGCTGCTCATCGTTGCAATGTACAAAACAGGAGATACAAAATCTATAACTGCGAATTTGGTGATAGTTATGAGCATATCTGATATAGGAATTGGGGTGATTGTTTTGCCTATGGTTTTTACAATGGTCACATTCAAAGGCCCCAGGCAAAGCTGTTCATATCAATCCGCGACTCAATTTTTCGCATTAGCTGTTGGCTACACATCGTTCTTGATGCTAATTGCGATAGCTGTCGACAGGTATATAAGAATGTCCTTGTTAACTAAATACGAATCCGTTGTGAACAAGTTTCGTATGAAATGCGTGGTTGTTGGAATCGTTTTTGCGTCGCTGTCTTTTGCATTAGTAGCTCTATTTCTCATGAGTTTTCCGTTCCAAATGACTGCTGTTGGAACGAATGTAACCCTTATCAGTGCTATTTACATCATTTATGCCTCCATGCTTTATCGATTGGACAAAAAATTCGCTCTGCAAGGCCACCTGGCCATACCTGGATGCCAGAATCTGCCGAGGAAGAGCGTGCGTCAGCGACGATCGCGGCGCAAGAGAGACATCGCCGTGGCGAGAACTGTGAAAATCCTCCTGGGGACTATTTTTGTGCTATACATGCCATACAACATCATGTCATCGATATGGAGCTATTACAGATTCTATAAAAAAGAGGACCCGGGCCTGCTTTTAAACGTCGGAGTTTTCTGGACGTACATCGTGCTGTTCCTAAATAGCATTGCAAACGTGTTTGTGTACGGACATGGGAACGGCAAAATAAGGAAATACGTTGTTGCATTTGCCAGGGGAAGTGTGCAAGGTGATAACTCAAACAGCAAATCTCTTCCCGAGACCTCATCGTTGTGGAAACAGGACGATAAAGGTCACATCAAACAGAGCAAAGACAAGAAGCAGAACGCTGATTCATCACTTCTTAATAATTAACAAAATAGACGGTGGACTGAGTGTAAATGAAACCCTAGAATATCTTTAACTGTTCAATCAGAATGAATAATCCTCGAGTGGCTACTTTTGAAGAATTGTTTTTAATCCCTATAGTTTGAATTCATAATTCAAGGGAATAGATCTTTCGTAAACAACTCTTGGTGTTGGAGCTTAGAGAACCTTTTCCTTGGGGTATCATTGTAGCACTTGGGACTCCGAGAAAAGTTAAAACCGTGGTGTAATAAAGTTACCAGAAATGCTGTTCAATTATTACAACTGCCAGTGTAGAGAATCGTTTTCACCGATTGCCTTCGTTTTCTCACACCCCTACACCGACCACTTCTATGTGAATTGTGAAGGGTTCATATTTTTGACGCCCCTTGATCCTTGCACAGCAGTTTCCGGGGGAGGCCCTTAGCATAGCATATGTTCTTTGTTATGTATAATACACCCCCAGCCTCCTTATAGTTCATGTTGCCATGAAGTAGGCCTACGTACTTTTTGCATACATCTCCCCTATTTCAAACTCCTCCCTGAACTTGTGGGAGTGGACGCTAATTGCACCATCATTATTGTGTAATTGCTATGTAATTTATATGTGATTATCTTCTACTGTACATATCTACACAGTAGTTATTAATAGTTTGTGTTGAATTTAGAGAATCAGTCAGTTAAAAACCCCTGTACGAGCCGTGCAATTTGTTGAGTCACGCTGTACGTAGTCATGCTCTACAGGAGATGAATATAGCTAAGAAGTAAAAATAATGAATCATGTATCAAGTCTGAGCAGGAAACTCAAATTACATTTTGCTCAGACAAGTCTTGTTGTCGAAATTTACCTTTCAAGAATGGCTCATTACCGTGTTGCCGTGCGGAAGATATTCGCAGGTTGTATATTCATACGCATAGCTTGATACAATTAGAGGAGCAAAGGAACAAAGACCAAATTCCACCTGCGTAGCTTTTTTAAAACTGAAGAGCTTTTCTGGCTGGCAAACCATTCAAAATTTTCATCATAACACTTTTAGGATCCCATTCGTTTTCTAAGTCAACCTGATGACCTATGCACCTGCTTAACGAAGAAATATGCTTTTTGGAATTATTGCGGGTTATTGATTTGTTTGTATCGCTTACGAATCCTTTACCAAGCACAGAGGGGAATTCTCCGTCACTCTCATCAAATAGTGATTCATACATCCTGATGACTTTTGGGAATTAAGAAAGTGGCTGTTGGTTCGGCCCAGGGCCGTCAGGAGGGAATCTTGCCAGGGGGGTGTGGCCAACTTGATTTGCCGACTGGAGTAAAAATCGGGAAAAGGCCTAGCTATAAACCACGAAATTTGCTGCAAAACATGAAAATTTTTTGCCGACTGACATAAATTTTGTATCAATTTGCCGACTTAACCTTTTTCCAGGGGTGGGGGGGGGGGGGGTGTCATACCAGGGGGGATGCTTGTTTTTCGTATTTGTTCTATAAGCCATGAGCAGGCCCTCTGCGGAGTCAAATGCCATGGAGCACACAGACAACCAAAGCCACTAAGTAACGGCCGCCAAGAAGGGTCCGTTAACCCACTATTAACCAGTGGCTCTGGTCAAGAGGATATTTATTACCTTCAGTTACTTAGGAATCGCAGTAGCAGTTGCTTAGGAATGTAGAATTTTCAAGAAATGTAATGTATGGAGTGTAGGCAAGGCTACAGCATTTCATGTACACCTTACAGAAAATGAAAATACAGACAAGACCCTTTCAAAGTAAAACTAGCAGAACTATTTAAAATAATGTCCTCTTATTAGGGGTCATCAAGAATAAAAAGAGGTGAAAGAAATTTTTTTCCAAGTTCTTAGAAATCGAAAACTACAATAAGCATATCATTTATTACATTAAACAAAGATTCATATTTTTTACCTATAAATGCCAAATAGAAATTGAATTACAGATACAATAATAAATTCTAAGCTCTACTGAAATAGAAATAAGAAATTGTCTCAGTTAAGAAAATCAGAATTTTAATTAACTAAATTGGTAACTGAGTGAATACCTACTAATAGCGGGTTTAAATACTGATTACAATTCTATTTAGCGACCGAATTTTACCACGGAACTGTGGTATTCCCAGAAACAACGGTATGTGTCGGTATCAGGGCTTGCCAAACAGATCAAGGTGATAGATCAAGCTTGCTGCGTAACAAACGGAGTACTACAAGTGCGTTTTTTGCCTCTATTCTTATTGCCGTTCAATCAGTAATAATACCCTTTTTAATACTGCAGAGAATTAAGCGTGCGTTTAATAAGTAACTACTAGAATCATATAAACGTTCGTCGACATTAACATCTCGTCGACATTAACATAACATTGAACACAGTGATTATTTTGTGATTATTTTGACCAATTTCTAACTATTTGGTAATCTATGATTTTTTTTATGGTTATATGTTATTATTTTTATATTTCGATTAATCTCTGATAGTTTATTTATTATTTTGGAAGTGTACGTCATTATAATCAGTAACTTTCCCTCCCTAATTTTTACAATTTTAATGCCAAATTACCGTTGCAAGACAGTGCCACGGCATTGGTCTGACAGGCCTAATTGCAGCAGCTTTGAGATATGAACGGACGACATCTCAAGACCGCTATTGAACTCAATTCTTTGAGAGCTAATCCGCATCGGACAGAGGCAAGTAAATGGGCGAGGGATTAAAAGTACGTAGAATAGTAGTATGATGATGTTAGCAAGTGGTTTGTCAGCAAAAATCGTTAAACATCTTCAAATGTTTTACGACCTAACTATAGACTTTCGTCTTTAGATTTTGCTTCCTAGCAACAATACAGCCCATAATCCCCATGGCCTAAACCAGTTTCAGCAGCACCCGTTTTTCAATTAAGTTCAATTAAGATGGTAGGCCAATTGAACCTACCTACCCACAACAACAGAAAAACATTACGCAGGTAATGTTGACAAGTAACAAAATAACGTGACATGTCCCAGATTATTCCAGCCTCTTAATAGACATTCAATGACCGTGATAACCTTACCTATAATATCCTAATGACCGGTCGCTACTACGATATGTGACCTGTCCCAGATTACTCCGGCCTTTAAGCAGACATTTAGTGACCATGATAGCCTTAACTGAAATATCCTTAATGACCGGTCCCTTATACGATATGTGCATAACTTACAACAAAAGTTAAACGTTGTGCCAAGTATAAATCGACAT
Source organism: Chrysaora fuscescens (assembly GCA_009936425.2). Lineage (NCBI taxonomy): Eukaryota > Metazoa > Cnidaria > Scyphozoa > Semaeostomeae > Pelagiidae > Chrysaora > Chrysaora fuscescens. The sequence continues at coordinate 13,667 of JAACYV020222310.1, read as the reverse complement.
TAGCTACAAAATGGTAAAAAAGCTAGTTTTGACATCTGAAAGAAGCTTCTAATCTAATCAAATTGCGTTAACTGGAATAATGCCTGATTTTACAGCAATTAGCGAAGCACATTGTAACAACATAGGGAGACATCACAGCCAGTAAACATGTAAATTGAATTACGCTACGATTGTTGGCTAAAAATAGGAATTTCTAAGGCTCATTCATATCTTCTCAAAATTGTCTGCTAAAATCTCTTTGCTATATCTCTTTCTTAACATTAACTAAATCCTGCATAAAGTTAGGTGAATTACTATACAAATTGAAAATAAATACTTGGATCGACTGCCAACAGCTTGTTTGCATAGTAAAAACTGTACAATTAGCAAAGATCTGCGCGATTTAGAAAACAATTGAACGCCAAACCTAAAACATAAAAAAATCACCTTTGATACCCAGCACGAAAAGAAAGGAGCTTTTTCCCCAGTAGTAATATTGCCAGCGTAGAAAGCCAAGGCCTATTCTACCTATCCTACCCTAACACCAAACGGTAAAACAGCTATTTTATTTCAAAAACAAAAAACGAATTTATGCCATCAGAAGGGCCAAAAGTTCAACACACTGTAAAGTTCTAAACATAAATAATGATTGAAGAAACAGCATACTGCGAACGATTATTCTCAAGTTTAATCAGTTTGTCTCAGTTGCAGGGAAATTGTTCATCTAAAAAACTGTTCAACAACAGTCGGAACATCATCAACATCAAGAATAATCCCCCCCCCCCCCTGTAGAAAGGAAAGCCACTGCCAAAATCTCAATGCATCGCAAACAATTGGCACTTGAAGGCAATTTCTATTCATGGTAGGCACATTGGATGAATTATAAATACCAATATTTCAAGCAACACGACCGGGTGACTCCCAATCGTCTTCAAATGATACGGTTAATCAGTAAATATTCAATTGAGTTGATTATCAATATGGGTTGGCGTGCTTCAAGTTGCACTCACAGCAGAATCAACACGGATCACGCGATCTATTTTGAATTTGGCTAATGAATCTACAACAAATCTATAATTACTCAGTTTATTCTCGAAGGGAAAAAAAATCTTATTTCAGCATCTTCAGTTGAAAATTTCCTAATGTTTCGTGTTTGAGTGCTCGCCAAAATTCGTGGAACACCAAAGCATCTTCCTGCAAAATTGCTGTTGTTCTGTCTTACCTCCGCTGACCTTCAAACCCCCTCCCCCACCCCCAAGAAAATAATAAGAAATTATATTGGGGGTTCCTAGACATTTTTCATGCATTGTAGCTCTTTATCAAAGCCCTTTATCAAACTTTTATCCGGGAGAGGTCTGCGATCCTCGCCATAAGAATCTTTTGATGGGTTTTGTTGAGAAACGAGGGGCAATTCACTCCAAAATCTGTTCGCAATTAATAATCACAGGTTATTATTTCTTGATTATTTTGTGATTTTATCGTCCTTTTCTGATGATTTTGAATATTTTGTGACAACTTTGATCAAATTCTGATAATTTTGATAATTTATGATTATTTCCTAATTATATGATTAATTGGATATCTTGATCAATTTATGATTAGTTCCTGATTATCTTGGAAGTGTAATGATAATAAATAATAATAATAAATCGAAAGCTTATACAAGATTATCTACCAGCGCACTGTCATTATCACGTGATTAACGTGGATTACGCCATGACTGATAGAGCAGAAACTGCGGACGCATGCGTGAAATGTTACAATTTTTGACTGCTCTAGCTCTGAGCAACATTCTTAAATAAAGGCAACAAATGATATATTCTTTTTTAGGTTGTAAACTATTGATTTCTTGTTTCAAAAATCTTATCTATTCAAACATGAGCTTAATTAAAATAGCTTGATGACGTTATTTTACTCAGTTTCTGCTTCGTCCACTTAGGAGCTATATTATATTGTAATATTTCATGTATATAGCTATATTATATATAAGCTATATTAGCTAATCAACCAGCAATCAGGCTAGTAACATTTTTAGCGCTGAACCAACCAGCTCTTTCGCTAGTAACGTTTTAAGTGGTGGATCAACCGGTAGCTACTTAGGCTTTAGTAACGTTTTTAGCAAATTAGTGCTTTGTATTTTTTTAGGCAGTCGATTTCTTCGCTCAAAAAGCTTATATTCAAGCATGAGCTCAACTCAAATAGCTTGATGACGTCATTTTACGCAATTTCTGCTATTTTGCTATGACTCTATCTATTTCCTCATTCCCACGGCCATAGCTCAAAAAACGGGAAAAGGCATTGAAAACTTGTAAACGTCAACCTTCCTTATAACCAAAGCTCTTTTAATAATGCAAAATCCAAAAGGTGAGAGAGCTGTAGTTGGCTTGCAATCTCTGGCATGAACTATCTAGTTCTAATACAAAAATCAGAAATATTAAAGTATACATACCTATTGGCTACATGGACATCGACATTCTCAGTATCATGAAATGTCTTCCGTCGAAATACCCGGGTCTTGAAAATTAGAATAAGTCTCGAAAGCCTCCAAATATGTTCGGATCATGTTGTAGATGAATCTGTACTGTGCCTGTTAGAAGCAAAAATAGTGTGTATGAGAAAAAGAATATAAATAAAACAACAAGGCCTTAGAACGATTCTAAATTAAAGAGTATTAAATTAAAAACCACTTATGCTGAGCTCTAAGAACTACTTGTTTAAGTTGTTTACAAAAATTCAAAGATACAAGCGTATGCGTTCAAAGAAATGCTGTCCGAAAAATTGCTTCATGCGATTCCAGCCTGCATTCAAGTAGGAATCGTACAATAAATAGAATGTAAAAATTTGTCTCCAGACTTTACGATGTGCAATTGGAGTCTATTATTTTGTAGGTCAATTTTACAAGGAGATTTCTATTCTCGTAACTTTAACCTTGTATCGAATCAGAAACATTATTGGAATAATTTGTTAATTTGGTGCCTGTTATTGAGGAAATCATTCTTGAACCAATTAAGTGTTATTTAGTATACAGACAAATTTGTCTTACCCTACCCCTTACTATCATTGTATCTAATTTTACATTCGTTAAATTAATACATTTCTTTGTTGAAAAATTAATAGTGTTCTAAATTTGTATTTTGTATTTAAAAAGAAGTTGTGATCTTTGTTAGTTTAATAAATTTGATATTGGTAGCTTCTTTTTGTTACGTAATTGTAATTAGGTTAAGGACCGGCCTAGATACCGAATTGATGTCAGATCAAAGATGTCAGATCATAAACAGTGCAGTTTACAACATTCCAAAATGGCGGAGTTTAGCCTGTATAGGTGAGTATTGCATTACTATAAATCAATCAGCACAAAAGCGAACGACTTACAGCTGTTTGGACAGCCTTTGCCATGACTGTTCTAATGGCTCTGACACACTGCAGAACGTCTATTAGCTGTTCCACTTTGAGCCTCTCTGTGCTGTTGTATATAGAGATAAAGGTACCACTGCGGCCAGCGCCTTTCCTGCAAAAGAAGAACAACAGCATTGTTAGTTGAGCAACAAAACGGTGGGAATCTACTGCAGGTGAGATAAGAAGACTTCGGAACTCGTAGTTCGGATATGGGACAATCTGGTAATTCAACTACTCATGAACCCAACTAAACGACTCATTAAATAACCTTCACATTGAAGTAACAAATATTTCATGAAACCATTAGGTCTATCTGGATTAGGCCTATCAGGATTACCTAAATCATAATCATCAATATTAATACCATATCATTAAATGATATGATAAATCTGGATTATCAATATCATATCATCATTATTATCATCAATTCTTTATACACGAGAATCCCTTGGCTTACCAGAATTAGTCAAATTCACAATATTGAATATTCCTTAACGATAAGTATCTAAAAAAGAGCTAAAGGCTTGTCTTCCATGGAGTCGTGTTGTTTTAGAGCTCTGTTTTCAGTTAAGCCGTTGTCTGAGTTTTCTAAAGTAGGTTATTCCCTGATGGTACTAGGGGCATTATTCCAGATATTCAGGGCTGAATAATGAAAGGTTTTCTCAGTATACTTAAGATCGTCCTTTGGCATTCGTATATTTAAGGGATTCCTTGTTATAACTCTAGTAAGTGTTTTTTCAAATTTTCCAAAAAGCCAGGAAGCATGGACGGGATATCCATAAACTCTTCTGACTAAAGAAAACACTGAAATTTTTTATATGCTTCATGAATGGGAGGAATTAATTTGCAACAATATTATAAAAAAGGAAATTTTGAAAAGGCCGTTCTTACCCGCTATGCACAAGTACAGGAGCATTGCCAAAGTATTGCTGCGATTTTTCTATTAGTGACATCAGGGTCAATATGCTGTTTCTATTGTTTGGAATTTCTTCGGCAGGCCAATCCAGAAACTGAAAGTGTTGAACCTCGTATTCCACTCTGGGACCCTAAAAAGATTAAAAACGAGAAATTCATCTACCAACTGCATTTCGCAAAACCATAGGACGACGAACTTATGAGCCCTAGTGAGTCAAACGTGCTAACCGAAAAGAGGGACAAGCATGGGCTTACGAGGGCTTTAAATTCAGGGGGGGGTTAAACTTTCGGCCTGGAAATTTGGGAAGCAGTCAGAGAGTTTGCATATGGGGATGTAGATGTATTCAAATGTATTTGCACAGAAATTGCCATTTTCGCAGGTTTGATTATACTTGTAAAATGTAATGAAGAGACCAATTTAATAAGGCATTCAAGCTAGCTACGAGTTCAGGATTAAAAGGTCACATTAAAAAGATTGAACCAAACCTCAATGCCACTTTCCGTAAAAACAATTGTTCTTTCTGAAACATTTGCCCGATTGAAGTAAGCTTCCGCCCCCTGCCCCCCCCCCCCCGCCTATGGGGACAAGACAGGGAAATGAAGCAGATAACGGAACCAATATTGATCTTCAAATCGTGATGCCGAGCCTTAAAATAGACAATTTTTAAGCAAAAGTTCTTATCAGCAGACCTCTACAGAAGCGAATACGAACCACGAACCTTTTCAAGGGTGATCTTGAATTTTCTTGTCATTATATTGCCATTTTGTTGTTCAGATGCAAGTAGAACTGTGCAGTCCCCATATGTTTGATGATGGTTCAAATCAGGCCAATACTTGTAAGTATCCTGCAAAAAATGCGAATAGGTAGCTATTTAAAAAGTCCAAACATCATCCAATCAAATGTTCTGCTTACAAAAACTAATACAGGCCGATTAGGCAGGCGGCAAAATTATTCAAAAGTTAACGATATAAAATTACAAAAATTTTAACAACCGGGTTTCAATTAACGTCTAGTTATCAGCCTAAATGCAAGTTTTTACAAGCCTAGATCTCATATAACAGATTTTATGGCCCTTGAAAAATTTGAAATTTAACAAGGGATTTGACCGAAAAAATGTGACTGTGTGAAAACGTTATCACATAAAAGGTCCCTCATGAAATCTAAAACTTTGGGCTAACATAAATTCTCTGATATGGCAGCTAGGGTCGCGAAGATTTGCATCCAGGCCTATTTTTGGAAGTTTTATTTGAATATAGCTGCAAAAATGTCAGATTGTAAAGTTTAAAAAACAAATCATAATAACGACCCCTTGTCGAATAGGTTTGTAGTTCAGTTCAAAGTTATTAACATAGATGAACGTAGAAAATTGAATAAACTTAGCAAATTGAAAACTATAGAATTTAGATTTTATTTATCAAAAGATTAGATATCTTTTGGGTGTATAGAAGGATGCCTCTATAGAACCCCACTTCTTTCTAATGTAAGAACATAGTTCCTGTCAGTAAATTTTCTCATTTTAAAAGCTCTAAATTACAAATTACTGTAAAAGATTTAGGGCAAACATTAAGGGTGAGCAATTCGAGTGTTCAGAAGGCGTACTCTTTGATAACCTGAAGCATTCTTTGCATTCAGCGGGCCACATAGTTTGAGTTTGATATCCAGTTCACAACTTCGCCATGCGAACCCCGCCCACTGTTTGGTCATGTACCCTCCAGGATAATGGTTTATAAGTCAAGAAAGAGCAAAAAGCTAAGAAATAGAGATTTTCGTACCTTCTCTTCAAGGCGATTTAGCATGACGATCGTATGACATTCCCTCTCGACCAGCATTTTCCAGAAATCAGGAGTTATGTTGTACGAAGGTGAATCACACATGAAGAACGCATCTCGCTGTTTATAGCCCTGATGAATGAAAACAGCAGAAAGGTTTTACCGTAAAGGTAATGCTGAAGGAATCATAACAGAGTTTATTGAAAAAATCAACAGAAAAAAGACTTCTAAATGAGTTCATATACTATAAAAATGAAGCATAAATGGGGATGACTTGGGATTGCTAAAAAGTATTAAAAAAATGGCAGAGTAGAAGTAGCAAAGAATAACCTCTTCAGGCCATAAGACTTAAACTTATGTTTGATTAAAATTCAAAAGGAATGAAGTGTTATCTCACGTCAACATAAAAGACATCGATGAATCTCCCATTCTTCAAAAGGACTTTGTAAACATTATCTAAAATAGAATAACTTGCAATAAGAAATAGAAGGAAAACGGTTATTTTTACTCAGGGACTACCATGTAAGAAAAGAAGTTAAAATAATATGAAATGGACGTAAAGGTCCATGTACAGCAAAGAATCTTATGCAAGTACACGATGAAATAACACCATGAAAAACATCGCCCAGCATCGACATACACCATCAAACAACATCGTTAAATTTCATACAAACAAGACGAACGCCCGCAAACACACGCCATTTCTGCGAATGAGATTGGACGTCGTCAAACATCGTCAAACATGTTAAAATAATTGCTGCATGCAGCTAAATTTCAAAACTTCATCAATCATGTTTTATGATGTTCAAGGCCGTATGACGGAGACACACATGATCAAACATTCGTTCTTGAACATATTTAAACATACGTATGACGATGTTTGAGGATGTTTTGTAAAGCCTCGAACAAACAGATCAAACATTTCACCTAACATTTTAAAACAAACGTTTGATGAAGTGTTGGGCCTGTTTGGCCACCTTGTTTGCTCACATAACATTTGTTTGGCGATGTTGGATGAAGTTTGATGGAGGTCAAAAAATTATGATTTAGGCTTCTGATCACGGTTTCCAACAAAATGTTTGATGAGATTTTAGGTGAAATGTTTGATGTTTGACCACCTACTCGCAACATGGAAAAAATCAAAATGTAAATTCGATAAATGTTTGGTGAAATGCTTGATCAGTTTGACCGAGGCTTAAGATGAGGTTTGATCGCGCAGACTGGCTTTAAGACTCTAGCAAAAACCAAAATTTAGTAGACATTTGGCTATATCTCTACCCAGGATTCATGATCTTAAAATCCTTAGATCCTAAGATCCTAAGATCCCAAGATTCAAAGATTCCAAGATCCTAAGATTCTAAATAGAAAATATAAAACATAGTAGCCTATTATTAAGAATCTTGAAAATGTTGTATTGACATAATGCAAAATTCCCTCATTCCGTCCAGATCTCTAAATTCTGCTCGTATTTACTAGCAAAATCAAATCCAATAAAAAATAAATGTCACGACAAAAGTCCAACAAGTAAAGACACGAAACTAAAACATTTACTTTTAATTTTCTTACCCCCAGAAGCTACATCTTCAGATGTTGATTCTATAAGCTGCATTAAAAAAGAAACAAGTTAGTTAACTCATCTTGGGAGCTTCCATGCCTGTAAATCCCTTTTAAAACAGTATTGATCTGTGAGATGTAAATGCCCCAACAGTCTTGTTAACTGTAGGATCTCTGTAAAAAATATGGTAGGAGGGGATATTTAAGTAGGGAAGAGGGGAACGTGATTATAGTGTGGCTGGTGATAATGAAACAAGGAGCAGTTTGTTTTCAGAGGTTCTATATGTGGGATTTGGAATCACATCTTCCCAACTCATGCCTAAACTTGTCAAGGTTTAAGTTAAAGTTGCCTAATTTGGCTCGCTGACTTCAATAGACTTGCGTGATTACATGAGTAATGTTTGCTGCCCCGCTCTAACTGATATACCCTGCTCAAACCCATACTCTATAGCAGAAAAGCTTCGTTACGCAAACGATTTTTCTTTTATTGACATTTAAACATCGAAATTTACGTTGCAATTTAGCAGCAAATGACGGACGAACCTCTTTCACGACAGAGTTTGAAAATCAACCAATATCATTCCCAGTTTGAACAAAGATTGTTACACATTGAGTTTAATCAAAATGATAGCTGCATAAACTATGATTCATGTAATAATTGTACACAAAAGAGACTCTTCGCTTACAGTGGACCTATCATATTTTGGGAGATCGCATTTATGGAAAGATCTTTGCTAGTAAGTAAGGATGACTTTTGCAAAACTTCAACATCTTTTGTCGTTTTTGAGTTATGGCCATGCGAAGGAAATTATTGATGACGTCATAGCAGGGACTTGTCTAAAGGCACAGACCATGGTATCGGTAACAATTGTACCATATCTTCAGAATTAAGCCCTGGATTAGCTTGAAATGTGGTTCATGGGTGCCTTCTAAACATTGATGTACTATTTGAATTTCTAAACTTCTCAGCTAGTGCTAGGCTTTGTCCCAGACCCTTTCGTTTTATCTTTTGGTCTGTGACTTTAGACAGGTCCCTGCTATGACGTCATCAATAATTTCCTTCGCACGGCCATAGCTCAAAAACGACAAAAGATGTTGAAGTTTTGTAAACGTCATCCTTACTTACTATCAAAGCCCTTTCCATAAATGCGAACTTCCAAAATGTGATAGATCTACTTTAACTTCACTTTAAGATAGACATTTTTAACCGTCAAACTGACAAATATTCTAGAGTCCAAAACGAACAAACCTCAAACTCTCCTTCAATTCCGTTATTTCTTTCTAATTCCTTTACACGCCCTTCCAAATCAATGACTGAAATTTCCGTGTTTCCAAATGTAATGTGTTCTAAAACAGCTGTATGTGCAAATATGTACTGGTCCTGAAAATTGATGAATAATTCAGTATGTAAAAATGAATCAGTCCATATCTTAATCATAACAAACGATGAAACAAAATGTAATATTATCATAGATGTTACTATAATGATGAGCCAGGAAGACAGTTCGTGTATCAAATGGGTTAAAAAAATTAGTAATTTAATCGGATTAAACTTCATTTGTTAGTTTTGTAACTGTTTATTAGCAATCTTATGTTGTTCTTTACCTACCGTTCACCCTTTTGTTGTCTATTCTTACAACAAATTTAATCCTTTATTTTGTTTACAGTATATTAGCAATACTTAAAAAAATATTTAAATTTCTTAAATAAATTGGCACTATATCACTGCTAATAGCTGTTTTCTGTAGCTTGTAAAAATAATTTATTATTTAAAATTCTAAAATTGTACTATTGTTAATGGGTTAAGGGTTACCGACCTGGATACCAAATATGAAAAAAAATGAATAAATAATCATTATGGTTGTTAAACTTTGTGATAGGTGGTTGTAGGGAAATGGGAGGTAAGAAAAAGGCTAGCTGGTTAATAGCTTATTAGGGTCAAATATTTATATCCACATTAACAAAATATATAGGATGTTAAGTAGCAAAATTTGCGGTTCTAGGGTAGATTTCAAATTTTCATAGCATGGCTAGCAATTTGGCATCTCGAAATCTTTTATCAACCTCGCATTTCTATACTTATAGTATAGTGAAGGAGATATATTATAAGATACAGGACAATAAGAGACAAATTTATAAGGCGCATGACAAAAATATTAATGAACATAACACTTGGATCTACAATATACAGTGAATTCCTGCCACAAGACTTTTGAGGCTGCAAAATTACGGCCTTGGTTTCAATACTTTCAGAACTAACATCACAACACAGATATTTTTGAAAGAAATTGGAAGCTCACCAGTGTTTGTACCATGTTGATTCTTCTGGTCCTCATATATTGCAAATAATTAAAAATATCGACAGTCCCTTCATCATTGTCAATTCTCTCCAACATGGCATCAACCAAAATGAAACAACCAGTTCGACCAACACCAGCACTAAAAACATGAAACAAATTCTTACATTTTTTACGACCTGGAAATTTGTTTACTATTCTTAAACACTCAATTTCCTCCACGTTTTGCTTCTTATAAAGAAATGATTAAATAATCATAGAGACCAACACTAAATAATTGTAGAGAAAAACACCAGCACTCAGAACATAAAACAAATTCTTACATTTTGTAGAGCTAGAACAATTTGTTTGCTATTTCTAAACACTCAATTTCTTTCAAGTTTTGCTTCTTATAGAGAAATGATTAAATAGTCATAGAGACCAACACTAAATAATCATAGAGACAAACACCAGCACTCAGAACATAAAACAAATTCTTACATTTTGTACGAGCTAGAACAATTTGTTTGCTATTTCTAAACACTCAATTTCTTCCAGGCTTTGCTTCTTATAGAGAAATGACTAAATAATCATAGAGACCAACACTTAATATTTTAGAGAAAAACACCAGCACTAAGAAATTAAAAGGAATTCTTACAATATTTTACGAGCTGGAAAAATTTGTTTGCTACTTTTAAACACTCAATTTCTTCCCATCCTTAGCTACTTCTTATAGAGAAATAACTAGAAATTTTTTTTAACTAGGTTCGAGAATGGAGTGGAGAAACAATTCCCATTTGTATTAATATTGGTTATTCAGCAGTAACGCGAGATGCTATAGCTGTTTATGATACAGACTGGCTTACTTAGTACAAGACGTATTAAATTCGATTTCTCAATAATTAAAAGAAATCACCTATATCTCATCTATATCTCAACACATCAAACATATTTGCAGCTTGAATGATACTTTCGTATTTTAGTAAGTTGGATTTGTTAATGCTGTGGTGATGTGTTATATATCAAGTTTGTTCTTTAACATTGTTGCTCGGAGTTGTTGCACTTATTACATTCTTCTTTAGTTTTTTCCTCCACCGCTGTCAATCATATATATACAGTACATATCCCTCTAATATCGAAGAAACTGGCCTGTTTCAGGAAACCTCATGATCCCAGTCCGTCAAATACGCAGCATTCGTTATGGTTCGAGAAAGATGAGTATGTTTGAGTATGAGTCCTACTTGGAGCAAGCAATTTTTATATATCATTTATCGAGTTGGATTAAGGTGGTAGCTTCTAATACTCATGTAAAAAGTCTAGGTTAGTCCGTGAAAATGACTTATCAATCCAAGAAAAGAGCCCATAATTCTCGATAATTGTACAGTAGATAAGTGACCTGTCATAAAGTATCTACTACTTCGGACGAAGGTTATTTGACTTTTAAAATTATTTCTTGATAGCTCTCTTTAAAAACAAGTTGATAATTTCATGGCCTATTGAAATAAAATATTTTTCGTGGCCCATATGTGATGAAAATTTATCAGTGACTATCATTGGTAAATAGCTCTCAACTATGCAGCTTTACTTTAACATCAATAGCAGGATCTAACATTTAGAGGTTTTGGTTAAAATGTTTGTAAAAAAGATTCATGGCCCATTGAAAAGTACATTCTGTGGCCCAATAAGCAGCACTGGAAATGTTTGGTGACCCCTGCCTATATCCTCCGCCCTCGGGTTGCAGATACCGGGTACCTGAATGGTACAATCCTTATCAAAAACCCTTGGATACCACGAAGAAAACGGCTACAAGGCGATAGAGATCCTATAGCAGAACCTGGAAAATGAAGGCAGTAGCAAACCCAGCAAACAAATTCATTAACTGAATAAAAATGGCATTAGTTAAGTACTTAGTTAAGTATCATATACCAGACAAGAAAATTAATTATCAGTAATAATTAAAGATTTATCTATTAACAGTCCTCTAAAAGAAAAAATTGACTTACCTGCAATGAACGACCATCGGAGAATGGCCATTATAGTAATGACGTACGCGCCTTCGTAGTGACAAGATTGCTGTAGGAAAATCCGGCACACCATGATCAGGCCAGGACACGAAATGAAACTGAGTCACAAATCGTTTCTCTTTTTCTTTGTGGACAACCTATTGGTATAACGAAAATCTAGTGCACTTATCACAAGAAATCGCAGTGTGAGGGTTAACCTAATCAATTTAGTAGCAATATTTACAGTTTGTGTTTAATAGGAATTTTTACTGACTCGTACAATGATTTCAACAAAACTAAAACACATACTGAAAATTGTGAATACTGAAAACAACCGTTAAACAATATGTTATTCTCTCCAACAATATAGTAAAAATTGAGTTGTGAGATTTTGTTTCCAAAATCTTTTGGTTGATCCTGTGTCTTGCGATGATACTGGTCCCTGATGATAACTCACGTTATTAACTCACTGATGAAGCTGCCGATGGGGAGCAAAATATTTGAGGGAAAAATGTTTAATTTTAAAAAGTAATTGTGGGTATCTTTAAAAGAATAGCCACTCAAACAAAAACACCAAATTACAACCAGTAAAAATTGTATTTTTCATGAAATGCCTAACCAAAGAGCATTAACAAAATGATAAGCTATTTTAGAGCAGTCAAAGATAAATTAAATTTTCATCATTTTTACACGAGATTGGCTTTCTTCCATAATTTCTGATTCATCAGTTTAGTTCTAACTAGTGGAACAAATTAGAAATCGTAGGCCTTTAGATTGATTATATAGATGACAATGATATTGATAAATAACAAACAAAATATCAAAATTGTCCTACCTTTTCTATTTCGAAAGTTCTAACCAAGTAATCAGCTGTTTGATCAGAAGAGTGAAATCGTACAGTGACGTTGCCATATTTTGCTGCGCCGGCAGAAGGCCAATATTGATGACACTTGATCTAAATAATAGAATGAAACTGACCATTAATCTTAACTACTCTCTGACCTTTAACCATTGACCCTACCACTGCTCTGACCTTGGTCGTTGACCATTAACTTAGCTATTCCATGAACTTTAACCATTGGCCTAAGCATCGCTCTGATCTTGGTCGTTTACCATTGACTTAACTATTCCCTGAACTTTAACCATTGGCCTAAGCATCGCTCTGACCTTGGTCATTGGCTATTAACTTAACTACTCTCTGACCAAAAACTATTGGCCCTAGCATTGCTCTGACCTTTGGCATTGACCATTAACTTAACTATTCCATGAACTTTAAGCATTGGCCTAAGCATCGCTCTGACCTTTGTCATTGACCATTAACTTAACTACTCTCTGACCAATAACTATTGGCCCTAGCATTGCTCTGACCTTTGTCATTGACAATTAACTTAACTATTCCCTGAACGTTGACCATTGGCCTAAGCATCGCTCTGAAATTGGTCATTTGCTATTAACTTAACTACTCTCTGATCAATAACTATTGGCCCTAGCATTGCTCTGACCTTTGTCATTGACCATTAACTTAACTATTCCCTGAACTTTGACCATTGGCCTAAGCGTCGCTCTGACATTGGTCATTGGCCATTAACTTAACTACTCTCTGACCTTTAACCATTGGCCCTAGCATTGTTGTGACTTGTTGGAATCTCATCTTCTGGACTAGCATTGTTCTGGACTACTCTCTGACTTGTTGTTCGCAATAGCATTGCTCGGAGCTTAGTAATTGACCAACCATCAACCTAAACTACTTAGTGATCGTTAACAGTAATCCTTA